>QJNU01001596.1:159519-212752 GCA_004154915.1 Monosporascus ibericus
CCCCCCCCCCCCCCCCCCCCCCCCCCCCCCCCCCCCCCCCCCCCCCCCCTAAAAATTTACATTAATTTGGGATAATAAAAAGTCCGTATTTACGTGTTTTAATAAATTTCAGTAAAAAAGGTTATAAATCCCTTTAAAAATATTAAACCTTATTACGTATAAGTTTATTAACTTAATTCTTTTATAGGCTATACTATAATAACGTTTTTAAAGAATAATCATATTTTATTGCTTATTTTATATGTTTTTTAAAAGGATAACGTTTATTTGTTACCTTTTTTTACGTTTATTAAAGAATTGCTCTAACCGTTTAAACGAACTTAATTTTTCCCGTAATATCTATACGAAATTTTCGACTTTTATATGTGAATTTTTAATAGGTATTAAATTACTCTCCACTTATAAGATCGGGTTGACATAATACTCGTAAACCAGGAAAAATAAGTTTAATTTTATTAAAGTTATATTACGATTATTAATGTAAATATCGTATTTAAAAAAGCTTATTCCATTTCTATTAGGCGTATACTATATAAGTTAGTAAATAAATTAATACCTTTTAATTTGCTTTTTCTATAATACCGTTAGTTTCTTACTAAAACCCGGCTAATAAACGTTATTTTATTTTTGTTAAATCGTAAAACCCTTTTTAAAACCCGTTTATGTAATTACTTTTTTATCGCTTATAATAACCCGGAAAGAAGCATAAAACTTTTAATACGTTTATATAAACATTTTTACGAAAGTATTTAAGTTTATCGCAAATATCATTTTTAAAATAACTAAGTTGAATAATTAATTTATTATAATCATTACGAACTATGAATTGGATTTGGAAACGGCTAATAAGCCCATTTTAAAATTAATTAATAATTCGTTATAAAACCGTTCAAGGATTAATAATAACTTTAATAATCTTTTTTTATCTTTTTATACGTTTTTATAACCGTATACGGAGTAATTCCTGTAAAACGCTTTAATTATACCATATATTCCGAGTTGAAAAAAGGTATATAAATAACGTTATCGTAACTTCTTTTCTAGGTATCTTATTATGTAAAAGTTATACGTATTTTTTAAAGAAAAACCAATTTTAAACGGATTTTAATCCGGAATTTATGAACGTTTACAAAATTAAAGTAAATTTTAAATGTGTAATAAATATTCCGTATTCGATATTAATAATTTTAATTTTAAAGGAAAATTACGTTTATTTTCAATAATAGCATTAATAATTCGGATATAACCTTTATTATACTTTAACATTATGTTTCAGATCTTTTAAAACTTTTAGTCATGTTAAAATACTTGCGCTTTTTACAGTAATTTATTCCTTATTATATTTATACTATTAGCGGTTAATAGTTCGTTTATACTGTTTCCGTTTTTCGTAAGCGATAAAAGGAATTATTTATTTTTTAATAATTAAAGTTTCCGATTTACTCTTCTAGTATCCGTTTCCTTTTGCGAACATATTTTATTCCTTACGTAAAAACGTATCGGTTTTAGTATTTAAACGGTCGGCGCGGAATTCTGAATAAATGTTAAATCGAAAAAGCTTTTTGGATTACCTTATTTCATATTCGTTAAATTCTTTAATAATTTATAAAATATTTTAAGTTTTTATAATTAATAATTACCTTAAATGGAATTATCAATCAACTTAATTTTATATTTTAAACTTTTTAATAAATAGTTATCAATAAAAGATTTCTATCTTAAATTTCAGAATTAAACTTAACGGTATTTGATCTTTCGAATAATAAATAACCGGGCGTAATATTCCTCATTTATTAATTTAAAATAAATACCTTTTATAAACGTATTAAAATAATACGCTGTTATTATTATAAGCCTATCGGGATTCTATTATATAAAGATTAATTTTAATATATAAGCGTTTTTAAGTTCTTTAAGTGTTTTTATTGTTTTATTTTTAACTAAATAGTATTCGTTTCCCCGTTAAAATATTTAAAAAAGATTATTAATTTTATATAACGGGCTATAACCTCGTAATAGAAATTAACGGAATTTAAAAAGTTTCATATCCTTTTTTAACGTTTTAAAAATCTCTTATTTCTTTAATGGCGTATAACGTTTTTAACCTTATCCCTATTTTCCGTTTTATCTTTATAACAAATCTTAAATATTTCGTTATGTTAACAGTGAATTCGTATTTAACTTTATCGAAATTAAGGTTTGCTTTTTTAAGCGGTTTAAAAAATATTCTTTATATATAATTTCCTTTAAATCTTTTTAAAAAATAAGAAAGTTACTTATATAAACGGAATAAAATATATTTAAATATTCCATTAATATTACGTTTATATAACGTGAAAACGTTACAAAGTACCGCGTAACTTAAATAATATTATCAATCATTTAAATAACTTACAATTAGTTTAAAAAGTGGTTTTTAATTAGTTCTTATTTTTATCTTAAATTTATAAATCGTTTTTTGTCCGTTTATTTTTATAAATTATTTCGTTTAATAAAATATTTTTAGGATATTTACGATTGAAAATAAAAGATACTAATTCTTTTTATTATTATATATAACGCCCGATAATTATAATAAAAACGTAGTTTCTTTCGTATTTATTTTATAAATAAAATGAGAACTTTGATTAAGAAACTATTAATATAAATATACCCTTTTTAAGGAATTTCATTAGGATTTTCTTTAACATTAATAATTCATTACGAGATATATTACATAAAGGTTTTTATAATATAGCCATTCTATGCCCGGTTGAATTACGGTATAATCGGAATTTATAATAGATTTTTTAATAATAAAGTAATAAAACGTCCATTAATTCCTTATTAAAAAGATTCAAGAACGCTTTTAATTTCCTGAGGTTACCTTTTTAAGCGTGAAAATATTATTAATATTTGTCAAAATAATTAAACCTAATTAAGTTTTTAATCGGATTTCGTTTTATTTTTTAATCTGTCGTAGTTTTACCCTGAACGTAAATATTAAGATTATCCGCATTCTGTAAGTTATTTTTATATAACTTCTTTATATTTCGGACACTTTTTTATAAATCTTTATACTGTTTACAGCTGTTCTCGTTAAACAATGGTTTTTCGCGTAATAAATAATTTCGTAACGTTATATTTACGGCTTTTTAAATATTAAAAAATAATTTAGGTTATTAATAATATAAATAAAAGTTTTAATTTTAACGTTATCGACGTTTATTGTTATATACGTTATTTCCCTAATTTCCTTTCGATATAGTTCGTTCTTTTGCTTAACCCTTTTTAAGTTTCGTACTTTAATTAAAATACGCGATAATTTTAAACATTTTGTAAACGTTTCTTATTAGCGTGAAGTATTTATATTTTTAATTAGTATAAATATAAATAATAAATAATAAACTGTTCATATTTTATTTTGTAATATTTATTTCCGCCTAAGTTATATTCCGCCCTCGAACGCGTTAATATTTGGCAATTATCCTTTCTTTTTCCCGTTTTCGATTTAGGCCTTTCGAAATTAAAACTCCTTAAAAAGTTAATTTTATTTTGCGACTTTTGTACAAGTAAGTAAACGTAACGATTTACCTTATAATTAAAGCGACCGTATCGCAGGTATAGGTCCTTTATCTTATAGGCGCTTTTTTCCTTTTAAAAAAGTTAATTTACGCGTTATTTAAACGCGAAAAATAAAACCCGCGTTTTTCGATTTATCAGCCTATAATTAAAAGTTTCGATATATTTATATTGCCGTTTAAATTAATTAAGGGTTTTGTTTTATTTCCGGAAATAGTTGTAAACCTATTAATCTCTTTATATCTCCTTCTTTTCTTTTAAACTTCTAGTGATTTTAATAACCTTATTTATGTAAATATTATAATTATCGTATAGATTTAGTAAAATTAATAGTTAATTAAGCTTTTTATTTAAAACTTCTTTTAAGAAGGTAAATTTCGTATTTATAATGTACGTTATACCTTTTAAGTTAATTAAGATTTTTTAAAATATTAAACAAAAAATAAAAATGTTACGTTATTAACTTACTTTAAATTATTAAGTTATTCGGTAATTGCTTTTCGGTATCCGTCGTTATATTATTCGTATAACGGCTAAAAAGTTTATAAAATTATAATTATCATTTAAACTCCTAAAAATATATTATTTTTAATTCTTTCGTATATAGCGTAAAATTACTTTCGAACCTTCTTTGCGATAATAGTATCCGTTTTTACTTTATAACTTATAACAATATATTACCCGGAGAATGTTGTTTTAGTTCTGTCGAATTTCTTCAGTTATAGTAACCGCTTTCGCTTAATTTTAAGTATTATTTTAACCCCTTAAATTATTTTGGCAATAAACATCGGCAAATCTCATAATTCTTCCGTCGATAAGGTAAAAGCCTTTTCCGCGGAAACTCTTTTTTAAGTTTATAATTAGTTAAGAACTTTTTATTAAACGATAAATCTGTTCATAAGTTATTCGGTCGCGTTTATTAAATTTCTATTAATAATATGTTATTTCTTTACGTGTTCTTTAATTAAGGACGCTTTTTTTTTCTTCTTTTTTCGAATTAGGAGTTTATAAGTTACTTTAGGGCAGTTAAAAAGGAAGTTAAGGGTTTTATTATCGCGTTTAATATCGCCTGCACTTCTCGACCCATGGGGACCCCTTATTAGGCTACGTAAGGAACGTGTAATGATTTTTCCATTTAATCTCGAACGTTTCGTATTTTGTTAATTGTAAGTTAGAAAATATATGAAAGGCTTAACCTATGCAATCTACAAAAAACGTCTTAAAAGGGTTTTATTTTTTAACTAAAGAGGGGAAAAAAGTTTTGAAAATGTAATTTCTATGCGAAAATATATAGCGCTGCGCTAGCGTAGCGCATTCCTAGCGGCTTGGCACCGACGAAAGCTTAATGCTACGATGGGCTCAAACGCAGCCCATTATAATTAATCTCGGATAGTACGGATTAAGGTATTTTTATTAATATCTCTAGCGTTAGTAGGAATTTTTCGAAACGCGTTAAATATTTATCAAACTTTTAGCTGATTTTTAGTTATTTTCGGAGTTTAAGTATTTCTTTTATTTTATTAAGTATTAGGTTATACCTTTTTCTTGTTGTATGTTTAATAACTTTTATGTTTCGTATATTAATATATTTTTTACATTTCGTCTTTCATTTTATATTAACTTTAATTATATGTATTATTAATGCAAACAAGGAAATATAAAAAATTAAATAAAGCTTCACTTTAAGTAATAGCGTTAATTCGTAATTATCTTTTAAGATTTCCTTAATACTTTTATATGGACTAATATATTTAAAGTCGAATCTTTTATTTGGCCGCTTAGTTTGAACATTTTTAATAGCTAAGTAAAACATTTCGTTTCTAAAAGGGTGATTCGTTTAACCTTTCTTAGTTATAATATCTCTTTTTTAGTTACGTACGGATTCAAGTTCCGTTTTTATTTTCACGTATAATTATTTAAATTATTCGGATATAAGGATTATTTTAACGTTAATCAGATTTTTATATATATTTTTACAAACTTTTAACATGAAACTAAAATTAACATTTACTGGAATCTTTTTAATGTTTTCTTAATAATTAATATTATATGTTAATTATATATAAGTAATCCTTAAACTTAATTGGTTTATTTTTGATTTATATAACTTCGTATGTAAGCTTTTAATATTTAATTAATTCCTTTCGTTTATCTGTTTATTTAGGGCTTAAATACGTTAAATAGTTTATATTTAAGCTTAATTACGCTACACTCTTTTGCTAAAATTTCGAAATAAGTATTGGTTTTTTATTCAAGATAATCTTTATTAAAAATTCATATATTTCTAGGATATATTTTAAAAAGTATAAGTTAATTATTTTACATCCGTATCTTTATTATGTAGTAAAAAATAAAAAGCTTTTATAAATTAATTAACGAGTATAAAAATGCTATCTTAATATATGCTCGGAACTATGTGTTTTTTTAATAAAAACTTAATAATAAAATTAAAAGTAATTACATTTTATAGTCGTTTTATAATTAATAATAGTTGTAGCTTTTTATATAGCTTATATCGTCGAGCTTTTATCTTATTGTATATACGGTATTATAGTCGTATCTTTGTTATTATTAATTTTATTTTAAGAAATAATAGGTACGTTATAATTTTTAAAAGTTTTATAAATCTTTAGATGTCCATATAACTAATGTTCGTATATATTTCGTACTAATATTTCCTGGTATCCCTTTAGAACTTATATCTTTTCTTATTTTCTAACCTTTAGGTAGGTTGTTATTATATTTCTAAATTCTTTAGTATAAATTAAAGGGTATCTTTTAATCGTTACTATCTATTGTAGTTATAAGTATTCGTTTAGTATGGTAACGTCTCACATAAATGAGCTGGACACTTTTTAGCATTCCGCGATAACAAATCTAAATAAAACAACTACAACGCAGTAAATCAATTCAAATTAATCGGATTCGTTTTCGCTAAACGTATCTACAGCTTCCTTATAAGTACGCGCATTATATTCGGGCTTGCCGCCAACGTGACACTTCTGTTTTTTCGTCTTAACCCTTTTACAACGATTACCTTTAGCTATTATTAGCTATATCTTTTCTTACCTTTTTCTTTTTAAGCCTCGAAAACTTATTCTTTTTAGTCCTTTAACGTTTATTTGAAATATAGCTCGTTTTACGTTATTAGATAGTTTTTTTAAATAAAGTTTCATCACAAACTAATTTCGAAAAGTAAGTATTATAAGTTTAATTAAAAGGTATTTAAAATCTGCGCGATACTTTATAAGGAACTATTATAATTTAATAAGGGTTCCGTTAGAAAATCGAGCTTAATAAGCTTTAAAACTTCCCCGACCTCCTTACCGTGAGCAATTTAAACAGGTTATATTAATTAAGCTAATTAATCCGGTTAATCGAATTGCTTTATAATTGCTTATTTAGCTGATTCGACTTTTTAAACTTTTAACGGATTATGAGTTTCCTCGAATATACGGCTAAACTCGATTTTTTCGTTAATAGGTTACGTAACAGCATTAATTAACCATTTTAACTGTTGTAAGGCTTTTTCTTAGGAGAGATTAAGTTAAATTTCTTTGTTATTAAAATTTATGATATTATTTTCAAGAACTTAAAAGGTTCCCTTAAAATTAAGTTACTTGCTAAATAACATAATATTAAAGGTATTATTTCAGGTTTAATAATATTACTAAATAAAAGTTTATCACCTATAACGGCTAATCCATTTAATTAATTATTAAACCTAATCATACGATTTATATTAGTAATAATATCGTAAGAAATTAAGTAATAAGGTATACCATAATTACGTTTAATAATAGCAAATTATTAAAGGTAATTTAAGTAATTAAGTTATATTATAAGCTAAATAATCTGTTTAAATTGTCAAAAAAAAAAACGAATACATTTATATAATATTTTCCGTGTCGTTAATTTTTTTTCCGCTTAATAGATTCTTGCGAAGTACCATGCTTAATGTTGATTTATTAAGCTCTTTTTAGCTCAGTAGTGCTTAGTGGATTTTAACTGAGTACCCGTTACGTAGCTTGGGTTGGCGGGGTTTTATGACTTCTTAACCCTGCCGTTCTGGGGCCAAGTTTAGTTGGATCGTGATAGATATTTACCCAGTTTAAATACTATATTTGCGGTTTATAGATGGCCTGCATATTTTCTATTATTATTATTCGTAACCCCTTAAAATAGGAAGATAATAAGCTAAACGAACCGATTGGATAGGGCGAGAACATTATAGAGTTCAAAATGACCAACATAATTAAAAACTACTAAGGTTTAAAACCAGATAACGAAGATATTAAAAAACGTATAAGGTTATAACCCGGAAAATCTCTGTTTTTATTATTAAAAGAGGAAGTCGATAATCTAAAGAAAGCCGACGACCTGAAGTCCGATAATCTAGAGTCCGATTAATTACCCTGTTTTATAGGAGGTAAACAACTACCACCGGTAAAAAGGCCGACTAGAGAAATTAGTAACCCGCTACCCAAAATATCAACCATCGACTTTCTTACCCCTCAACCTTATATACCTACTGATCAGTTACGATAATCTTTTAAAGCATTTATACCTTCATTGCTTGTTTCGTAAACTACCAAGTTTCGTTCGATTTCTAAAAAGTTGTTATTTAAGCCGAAATATAAATTACAATTCTCCTTTAGTAATTAAAAACCTTAAGTAATATCAACAGGTAAATAGAATATATCGTACAAATAATTAAAGAATATCTACCAAATTATAAAAAACCGACTTAAACTATATTTTCCGCAAGGCTGGCCTGGTTGGCCTAAGTATAAAAACTCGATCGTTAAAAAAGCAAAGTAAGATAAAGTTCAAACAAACGGAAAAGGGCTAAATAACGGAATAAACTAGCGAAACGTTAAGGACAAAGTTCGAAATTAAGGAAACAGAAAATGAACCGCGTAAGCGTTAACCGGATTAATTAATATATTCTATATATATATTTTTTTTTATGGCGGTAAAAATTAATTACGTTAGCATTCATTTCTTAAAATAAATCGAAGACGATTTTATTTCGAAAAAGAAAGTTGAAATAATGTAAGGTACCAAGCGGGTACATAGCTTCGCCGATTAATTAGTTACTACTAGTTATATATTTCTAAAAGGTTATTTTTCATTAGGCGTAACCCTAGAAATACGGAATACTCATTATCATTTTATATACGGATTTAATACCACATAATACAGTTTGTATCAGCTAGCTGAGAGGTGCTTAGCGCATCCTATATACGGAAAAGTCACGTACTGATCGGCCCAGACATGTTCCGAAGCTAAACTACTTAAAGTTGTATGAGTGCAATAGCACCTGCAACTGACCTAATAGAACAACATAACTAATATCCTTTATATCTGATAATTAGAAGTCTTATTAGCTTACAAAGCATATATATTAATTGATTAGCTGTTATTGAAACGATATAAGCTGTATATTACTAGTAATTATCTATATACTTTAATAATAATAATAACAACGGTACCGTCGATGTCCTTCGTTATTTAAAGGGGACCTAAGGATTAAAATCGCTTTAAGGGTGAATTTAAATTTAAAGTACGCGCTTTTAATATCCGGGATTATATCGATCCTAATTAGTTATAAATAACCTATTAAATTTACAAAACTTAAAATAGCTATTTATTTAAAAAGACGATTTCGTTAAATAATAACGTCAGTAACTAGTTTATCTTCCGAAGGAACTATATAAATCGAAAAAGTAGATTAAACGGATTACTTAACGAATACCGTTAAGAGAACGACTAAAAGCAGGTAAGCCTTTAATTAGAACTTTACGGAATATACTTATATAGATAGGAAGTACGATACGTTTCGTAAGAATGTAAGCAGCTTTACAAATTAAGTTTTAAAGTTAGTATTTTTAACGATTTAAAAAACGAACTTTCTTTTTAAAAAGGAATATACGAAAATAATACGTTATGTTCGTCGAATCTAAAAAGATATACGATAATAGGCTTTTAATTAATACTTAACTAAAATACTACAACCGGTTAAAACAAGCCTTGAAGTTAACAAAAGAATTAAACGAATAAATCGGGAAATGGTAAAAGAATATAACCTAAAAGTACCGATACGATATTCCGAAAACGAAAACGACGATCGTATGAGTTAATAATTTATATATAATAATAACTTTAATTATAGATACTTAAATAATTATTTTCTAAATAATAAGACAGGTTAAAATCAAAAGTAATAGGATTAATTATTAAAAGATAATTATTAACCTTCAGAGTTATTAAGTCATAACCTATTAACAAATTATATTAAAAAAACGTTAAGGCAATATTTTCGACGTTATAGGGAATTTCTACGGATCCTTTTAATTAAAACGATTTTAATTAAAAACGTTTTAAATTAAATAATACTTAACTAAAAAAAAGAAAAACGTTAAAACGAGGGCTTAGAGCGAAATAACTGGGATAGTTCGTATTTAAATTAAAGAGCAAATAAACGAAAACGTTACGAATTAAACGGTTAAAATAATTATTATAAAGTATATTCAAATAATAAGAGTAAGTTATTTCAATACCTTTACATATTTCTTAACACAGTTTTAACAAAATTTAAAGTTAATAAAATAATAGTAATATTAGTTAAAAATAGAATTAGTTTTAATTAATTTTAAAAGGAAAGAATTATTTATTTATTAAACACTATACATAAATTAATCATATAAAAAATAAATTAACTTTTAAAGAGAGTAAAATAAGTTTTTAGCGTACTTTTTGATTATTAATTAACCTAACGTTATAAACCTTTCGTTTTACCTTTTACAAAATTTATTTATTTTGGATTTAAGTTTTATGATATATATTTTTAACCTGATTAATAAGTTTTTAAATTTTAGATTAATTATATAAGGTAACGGAATATACGTAATTCATAATTCTGTTTTAATTAAAAGGTACGAAAAGGCTAATATGTTATATAGAAGCTTTAATAATACGAAAACGTTACCGTTATATAACGTAACTTATTATGACAAATTCGTATATAATTTAATGTTATTCCGATGGTTTCGAAAGAAAAGATATTAATAAAGTAATCGAAAGATTAATAGTTATATACGAAATAAATATAATTAAATTTTTATTACGTTAATAAGTAGATTTAATTACTTTATTATTGAAAGTATTAATGTAATAATATTTTATATAAGTTTTATTACTTATAAACGAAATAGTGATTTATAAACGAAAACACTATTACGTATAAGTAACGGCATTATATAATACTTATAATTAAACTATTTCAGCCTCGAAATAATCGTTTAGCTATAGTTTTATACCAAAGAAATCCGATTACAAGGTTTTATAATAGTCGAATGCTAAACATATAATAAAGCGAAGGGCAGAAAACAAATACGTTGCAAGTTAAAGGAAAAGGTTCTGATTAAGTTAAAAAAATAGCCGTCGATTTTATAAACTTTGGAAGAAAGACTTAAAAAATATAAATACGTTATATTAGTTACCGATGAATATTTAAGCTTTATTTAAAATATTTACTTTAAAACCCGAAAATAAAACATATTAATTATAACGTTTTAACACTTTTTAAAGGTTTTAAAGAATTAAAATAAAATCTTCTTATAAATAATCGAATACGATAACGAGATTTTAAAAATTTATTAGTTTCGAAATATCTTCAAGTTGCTTCCTTTTAATATTAAATTTAAACCCTTATCATTATATATGTAAATCTAAAAGAGGGGTGTTAAACGTTTAAAAGGTATAGTCAAAAAAACGATTACGATACGAAATTACATTAAGTTATTTACGTTTTTAATTATATACAATTTTAAAGCGGTAATATATTTATATAACCGTACCTTTAAATACTTTCTTTTTAGTAAACTTTATATAAGGTTTATTATATTTACTTAGCGTATAAAAACGGCGTTATAATATTTAATCGAAAACTTTAACAAGCTTATCATCGAGTTTATAGCTATATGCCTTACGTTATGATAATTACTATTAGAAAGAAAAGAAGGGTTTTCAATATTAAATTTTAAAATAAAAATTAACTTTTTAATCGGTTATCGATTTATGAATGTTTACGAAATCTAAAACCTATTAATTAACAAAATTACTATTATCCGAAACGTTTAATTTAATAAAAAGGTTACCTTTTTCGATAATATTAAAAGCTTTAAGAATAATTTATTTTACGTTATTAAAAACAAATTATAAAGGTTATTCCGATAAATTAGTATACTTAATTAAGTTCATAATTACTCTATATATATCTATACCTATATATAAAGATAAAGATTTAAACGAAGTAATTTAATTACCGGTTAAATAAAAAATGTGGTTTTAAAATGGCATAAACGTTTAAAAAACATACGGAATAAAAAAGCCAAACTTATTCGTAAAAGATTAATTAGTTTTATACGACCGTTATATTTAAACTCTTTCTGTTTTTTAAACTATTACGCTTATTAACGTTTACTTTAGTAATTATTATAATTATTATATTAGCGGAAGTTATAAAGGTCACTTTAAATTCTTATTACGTTATTTAATTTAAAGTAACGGTAAAAAACGAAAGCCTTTTACGAGTTATAAATATAAACTTTTTATACGTTACGTATTATAAGAATATTATTAAAAATAATTATAAAATTAAAAACTCGCCTTTATTATAAAACGATGAAGTCTTTTTAAAAAATACTTAATAACTAGCCGGTAAGTTACGGAAGTTCAAGGCAAATAAAAGCCGAAATACGTATCGTCTTAATCGGAAACGCTTTAATATTAAGATAAAAAAGTTACTTAAATCTTTAAACCCGGTATATAAAAAAAATATAAAATCCTAGGAAACCATTAATTAATTTTTCATGAAAAAACAAGTTTTAAAATATATGTAAATATACGTTTATAAATTCTATATATATAATTAGCTTTAAAAATATACGGCCCGTTTTGTCGGACAAAATCATTAATAACTTAAAAACGTTTAAAAGAATATATACGTATTTACGTTAACGGAAAAGTTATTTCGAACTTTAATCGTAAATACGGTTAAATTTAATTTAAAGCTTAAGTAATATAATATTATAAACGTTTTCGTTAACGTAAATTTACATGATAAAATATATATAAAAACGCCTTTAAATATTTATAACCTAATAAAATACTTTAATTAAACGAAAAGTATACGGATTAAAAAATCGCTTTTACTTTAACCTAAAAAGTTTATTAATACGTTTAAGGATTTAAAACTTAGTTCCGTTTTTCATAAACCTTGTTATTTTTTTCGTTAAAAGGGGCTTTTATTTTTTTTACATTAACGATATTATCGTTAAGTATAATACAAAGTATTAAAGTTTTATCGATTAATTAATTTAATAAATATAAAAACGGTATAACTTTTAAAAGTAATAGAACTTTATAATAATTCCTTAAAATTAACATAATTGAAAAAGAATTTTTAATCGGACTTTATGTATAAATTAATTAATTTAATTCTTAAAAAGGAAATTTATTAACTTTTTAAAAACGTTAATAATTAACGTCGAACTATTACTAAACCTTAGTTTAATTAATTTGATATTAGTAAATAAATACTGAAAAAAGATCGGTTTTATTTTATACGTTACGGTTAATACGTAACTTAATATAATTTTTATAATATCCCGATTTGCCCGATTTAATATAAATTTAAATAACGTATAGTATAAAATAGTTCATCGCGTTATATGATACTTAATCGCTGTTAAAATATTAACCTCATAATTTAATAACGAAAATTCATTAAATCATTAAAACGATATTTCTTTTCGTAAATAATATAATCAATTAAAAAAGCTTTTAAATTTACGTTATAAAAGTATTCGAAAATATAATAAGATAATGAATAAATAAATAGATAACATATAATAATTATTTTATAGCCGAAACGAAATAATTCTCTTTTTATAAATTGTAAAAAAGACTTTATTTATTATTTAATTAATTAAAAATTAAAAGTTAACCTAAATACAGAATTATTAAATATATCGTACGATAATTAATAAGAGACATAAGTTGTTAACGCCGACGTTGCCTTATTTTAAATAAAATTACGATACGTGAATATATATAATTATTAGTTGTAAAAAATATTTAAAACATATTAATTTAAATAAATTATATGTTCAAGGTTAATATATTAGCTAATAAATCAATTAAACCTATATTATAAAAACTCTTTAAATATTGTAAAAAATAATTAAATTAATAAATATTATAAAAGTTTTAAATTAATAACGTACCATATAAGTAAGTCCCTCGCACAAGTGAATCGTTCGTTTTTTTAGCATTCCGCGACAACAAATTCAAATTAAGCAACCATAACGCATTAAATCAATTCAAATTAATCGGATTCTTTTTCGCTTAATGTATTTACAGCTTTTTCACAAGTGCGCGTATTATATCCGGGCTTGCCGCAGATGTCATATTTCAGTTCCTTCGTTTTAACCCTTTTACGACGATTACCTTTAATCGTTATTAGCTGCGCTTTTTTACCACCCTTTTCCTTTTCGGTCAAAAAAGCTTATCCTTTTTGTATAATAAATGTTTCTTTTTTTTAAAAAGACGTTTGTTTTTAGTTTTACGACGTTTATTTAGGACGTAGTTAATTTCGCGTAATTAGGTAACCTTTTATTTTAAGAAAGTAACTTTATACTAAAGTACCAGGTAACTTTTGATTAATAGATTAACCGATTTAATGATTTTTGTCGGCGAGCTACCTTAATACTTTTTAATCCTTTTTTGCAAGTAACGTTCTTATTTCGTTACTTTCTGGATATTTATAAGGGTTTTCGTAAAGGGCGAAAAATTAAAACTAGTAAAGGTAAGCGGAAAAATTGTCGGTATAAGTATAACTAAAATTTCGAAGTCGAAAAGAACGTTATTAAGATTGAATAAAATAAGTTTAGATTCTGTAAATCCGTATTTAATGTTATCGGAAGTTATGGCAGTTTTAAACGCGTCGTAAAAACCAACAAGGAAATCTTTTTTAGCGATATAAGTATAATAACGTCGTATTAAACCTTCGATATAACGCGAATAAATACGTTCTAAAACGGAAAAGCAAGATACGTCGAAAAGTTAAAACCGATAAGAAGAATATACGGATATGCAAAACGTAATAACGCCGTAATTCGCGTAATATTTTTCGAATTTAATTAAATAATAACTTTCGTAGCCGTCGAAAATAAAAAAACGTTTCATTCTTTTTATACGCGTTCGTATATATTTTTTAAAGTATTAAATTTATTTTAAACTTAATTCGTTTATTATTTAATTATTAGGATTAATATTGCCTTATTAATCCGCTAATAATAAATTATCGCAATATTAAAAATTAAAGTAAGTTTTTTCAGTTAATATAATAAATAAAATTATAATTTAACCTTACGAAATAATAATATATATAATTATTACTTATTCCCGATTATCTTATTAAGCTTATTTAAGTTTTTTACGTTTTTTAACATTTATAATTATTATATCCGATATTATAAAAAGCCTTATTAAAAAGCCCGTTTCGTCGAAGTTATAAATATTGTTTTTGTAATGCTGTATTTTACGATTATAATTTGCATAAATTTAAATTATTTATGAAATACCTTTAAACTTTTATATAATACTTTTTAATAATCGATTTTTGAATTTTAACCCGTTTTAAGTTTTTTTTACCGTTTAATAAAGTTCGACGCTTAATTAACCTTAATACGTTCCGTAATGCGTTAGGCGAATAATAAATTTGCCATATCTTTAACATGCTAAAGCCGGATAGGAAACGCTTACGTATCTAGGTTAAGGATTCGGTCGACAATGGATTTCTTTTCGGTCGGCGTTAACTTTCGCGAATTAAGAATATTATTTGTTCGGGCGCGTTTGCCGTTATATCGGTTTTTTAAAGTAAAATATGGAACGTCATATATTGTATAAAAACGTTTAAATTTAAGTTTCGGGTCTTTTCTTTTAGCCTAAAGGGCTAAATTTATCTTCGTTTCTTTTATAAGCCGTTTCATATTATTGGTAATAAGGAATAAAAAATTAATGTTAGATGGTTAAAATTGTCAAAAAAACGAGCGACTCGCTTATGTGGTACGTTAAAGGGAAATTTTAAAGATTATTTTTCATGAAAGATTAATTAATTAAAAGAATTTAATCGCCGGAGGGAAAATAAAATGGATAGCTATAGCTTTAAGAAGTGATAAAGTATAACGATTAACACTCTAAATGCTTTAAGGTATTAAGGGGGTATGTCAGCAAGCTGGGAGGTGCTTAACGCACTCCATATACGGAAAGGTCACCTACTGATCGGCCCATACATGTTCCGGAGCTAAGCTACTTAAAGTTGTATGAGTGCAACAGCACCTGCAACTGACCTAATAGAACAACACGACTGATGTCTCCTATATCTGACAGTTTGCGTTACCTTTATTATCTCTTGAACCGCGGGCTTAATCGTGACACTCTCTTTATTTATGCACTAATCAGGACCAAGTAACCCCGTCTCAATTTAATATTAATTCGGTACTTATTTAACTTTAATAAATAAATTTACTATATTAATGTGAATTTTATGTTATAAAAATGTTATTAATTATTTCTTATAAGTAGCGCATTATAATATACTTTATACTTTAAAAAAACTTTTTTTATATTAGTTATAAATGTACGGTTTTGCCGATTTTGTATGAGAACCCCCGAGGCGTGAAGGGAGTGTTTCACTTCGCACACGTAATGAGCCTGATACAACAACACAACTGATGTCCCCTATATCTGATAGAACCCGAGGGACGTATCTCCTTCTATTCGTCGCTCTTGGGCTCAGGGAGCAGCGTATTCATGGCTTCATCACCCCGGTTCCAATCATTTAAAGGGACATCTCACATGGGAACCAGGATTCCGCTGCCATCACTACCAAAAGTATGTCTCAATACCTATACGAGGCATCGTGAATACACAGTAAATTTCAACAATCGGTGATGGAAAATACGAAACTCTTCGTCAGCTTGCGCTGAAACCTCCTAGTTGCCCGATGACACGGCCCGTGTATAACCCAAGACCCATGGGAACATTTCAGCTTATGATGCTTTTGCTGCAGCAATAATGACATCGGCCGCCTTCTCGCTGACCATGTAGATAGGCAGGGCAATGTATGTTCCGGGAATCTTAGGGAAAACAGACGCATCAACAACTCGGAGCCTATCGACCCCACGAACGCGGAAGTTTCCGTCAAGCACAGCCATCGGATCATCGTCGGCACCAATGGCTGCCGTACAGCTTGCGTGGTGTCCCCAAGCTTCGTCCTTGATGAACTGTTTAAAGTCCTCCTCAGACGAGACGTTTAGGGGCGGCCATACGCGCTCAAATCCGCCGTCGAGGGGAATCACGCTATCGAAGGCCTCCATGCTGTATTGCATACCCTCGTAGAGGGCTTGTAGATCCTGCTCGCCACCAACCCCTTCGAACAGCGAGTGGAACGTAATGCGCGGCGTGTCGCGTGGGTCAGATGATGTAAGGTTGACGACACCAGCGTTGTTGCGCGAGTGCGCCTTCAAAGTGAGCCACGTCCATATGCTCAGGTCGGACGTCGCATGGACAGAGTAGCCCGGGTAGTATCCGTCGAAGAACGCTGGCACACCGCCTAGGAACAAATCCGGATCACCTTCGGCCACTGACGAGTGGTGGATATACCCGAATGCTATCCCGTTGGTAGTATAGGGACCCTTGAGACTGCCTGGTAACGACTCCCATTGGTTGTAGCAGGGGTCATCACCTTCGAGGAACGTGCACTTCTCGAGCAAAGAGAAGTCTGAGGGCGCTTTGCCAACGAGCCCGACTTCGTATCTGTCTTGCATGTTCCCACCAACACCGGGCAGATCCTTCACCACAGGTATACCAAATGATTCCAGCTCGGACGTCGGCCCAATTCCGCTTAATTTGAGGATTTGGGGAGAGTTGAAAGCGCCTGCAGACAAGATGACTTCCCGACTAGCACTGACACTCCCAGGGATCCCACCGTCTTCGTTGCTAGAGCGCGTATCAGCGCGGTAGAGACTCTGCCCTACCAAGTAGTCGACCCCCATTGCCCTTGGGGTGGTATCAGTTGTGTCAAAGTTGACCTTTGTGACAAGGGTATTCAAAGCGATGTCAAGTCGGTACATCTTCGTCCCGTCATCGTTGACGGCGTTGGCGACATCTAAGACAAATTCCCGCGGGGAAGACCGCGCATAGTCCGAGTTCATCGTCAATGGAATCTGATAGAGCCGCTCCGCTTCATCTCGATTAGGCGAGTTGTTATTGATATCAATTGTGAGAATCTAATGCTGTTAGCACGTCTCTTCATGACAGACTGCGTCGACTCTTACCTCAAGTAATCCAGTGACAGTGTTGATGACCTTTCCCAGAAGATCTTGGCCCATAGCCGTGGCAGCGGCGATCACCAGGGAGAGGATTTTCAAATCTTGAGCAATCAAGATTAAAGGCGTCAACCGAATTTCCAGCCAACCAGTGAAACCGTGTCCAGCGATGCTGTTAGGCAGATAGCGACAGGCTTCGAGCCTCTCAAAATACCCCCGCATGTTACCAGCCTCCCATGAGCTGTCCCCAGTAATCGATGCGATATAATTCCAGTCGTTGTTATTGGGCAGAACTGTTATGTAAGCATTGTGCTGCGAGCAGCCACCAAGAGCGCCGGTTCGCGGATACAGCACGCCCAGCATCTCAGAGCCCTCCGGTGGATATAATCCCACGTAGTAATCCCCTTCCGGAGTTAGGTAGGTCATCTTGCTGTCTCTTTTGGCCTGTGCCTCGTTTTCATAGTGGTTGACGAAATAGTTCCACCGAACTGGATTGTACTCCGATGCGAAAGGGTGCAATGCGGGCACCTGGACTTGGCGGTCGGTGCCGTGATCCTCTCCTGCGTCAATGAGCAAGACGCTGTACCCGGCGAGCGCCAGCCGAGCAGCCAACGGACCACCGCCGGGTCCAGATCCCACGACTATATAATCATAGGTGGAGTTTGCTACCGGCCCGGCAGCCGGATAACTGTATCCATTGGGCGGATATATGTTCTGGTCCGGGTTTACTGGATAAGTCCACCCAGAAGCAGGGCGTCTTGTTGAGTGTTAGAACCGCCTGGTGCAATAGATCCCATTACTTGTGATACGGCTGTGCCTCGACCGCATCTTCAGAGATACTTACTGTGCAAGAGAGCCCACTCCAAAGAGACCGAGAAGCAGGTGGAGCCTCATCATGGGTGAGGGATTCATGAACATAATATGTCGTGGGGAAAATATCGGCAAAGATACTAATGGTGCCAGGATATGGAGCAACAAGAGTCTTCGCGACTGAGCTTGAGAAGGTAGTGCCAGCTGCTTCAACAAGATCGTGACTAAGCAGTATGCGCGTACTTCGGGCATAAGTCGCCGCCAGTCGGATGACAGGACATCAAGGGTCAAAAGTCACGTCGACGACAGCATGCGCGATTCTTATTTATGACATGGTTATATTCGGACACTTTACATGAAAGACGATCCTTATGATCGCCCACGCGTCTCTCCTTCCGGGTGCGCTGAACACTAGAATCTACCATGGTTGTCCGCCTCATTGGATGGGTCGAAGGGAAGACTGGGGAGTAAAATGACATTATACAGGGTTGTATGCATGTACAATTGGAGTAAAAATATTGACTGCCAAGATTGACTTTAGCAGAATGCTTGCCGGTGGTTGGACATATTGGAGAAGACTTAGAGCGCATATCCAGGCCCCTCACATTGAAGTCCATTCACCCTTAACAGCGCAAGAACTCACAATAGCTATCGGAGCCGATTCGCGAACTGTGATCCAACAAATGTTGCTGCGGCAAGATTCAGTTTTAAGCGTAGAAACAGCGGTAATCCGACCCTATCGCAGCAGTTTCAGGGATGTCGTTGAATCGTCAGACCCAGCTGAGGGCTAAGTCTGTTAGCTAAGCCAAGGCTTAGCTAGGGTAGCTACTAGCGGAGATTGCGTTTCCCATCTCCGGTACAGCTTTCTCGTTGCAGTTGTTCTTATGTGTATTTAAGGAAGCTTCGCCGTCTTCCCTTTCTATCAAGGGACAACTTAGAGGTCAACCTATGCCTCAGTGTGGGATGTCAGGGTCGCATGAATATAAAAGCGGTTGTTGAAGCCCATTATCCGCCAGAGAATCACAGGGCATCACCACCAACAATTTTAGGCCACCGCTGGCCCGCGTGTTGCCCTAAAGCAGAAAACAGTAGCCGCTAAATCCCCTAAAGGGCTAAAGGTATCCTACTACAGAAAGCTCATTGGATCAGATTGAACGGATTAAAATGACGCTTGGCGTATCTACAAAAGATGTTGTGATAACACCCTGGGCCCTCCAGCGGATACGAACATTTATTTCAAGAGGTAACCCAGCCCTAGGTCTGGCGTCTATGCGACCATTACCGGGAGACCGCCATAACGTCCAGTCAACCCCGTCTCGCGGCAGAGTTTAATGGCTCCAGACACCAGTAATTCCACCTCCGGCGCCATTATGCTAACATCGAGTTGCGCCCTAACATCTAGCCCAGAACCAGGCCTCGGAAGAATGCTTTGACTCCTTGGACCCACAAATCAGCGGTATCAGAGAACACGATGGGGACATGTCAGTCTAAGGGACTCCAGGTTCATCAAGCGTCCGTTGATCCTTTGACGATGCCTTACACTCTAGCTGCTAAGAAACGGAAGCATAGAGAAGATGCTATAGTTGCGCATCCCCAGGCCAAGATTGTCGAACTCGTACTTTTTAGAGGCTTTTTTATCGGCAGCATAGATTGATAACATTTATCTACCTCGGCAGTCCAGGTACATGTACCATGGGAGCTTTTCCCGACATTCGTCAACAGTGCGATTTCCCAACTTCTCTATTATTAACTTGGTCTAACCAATTCCCTTCATTCATTTTGACTCCCATTGAGGTAGCCGATTAAGGGACACGCTTCTGGCCGACTATCAGTCTCACCTAAGACAGCGCGAACAAAGGATTCCCATTCCCTGTTCGCAGCATTTAAGTCTGATATTTGGAATAGGTGCTCTCTGCCCCATCTTCAATACAGATTTTAACTATTAAGGGGCGAGTTACATCCGAAATTGCACAGAGTTCCTGGATAACTGCCAATACTTAAGCGTTGGCAGTGTAGGCCCCTATGCTGCTCGCGGAAGCAGGTTTCCACCAAGCATCATTGGACCCTATGTTCGTCTAACGCTAGGTATCCTCATGACTACGATGATCTCCGAATGTCACCCATCCAGATCAAAACCGTCAAGATATGCGGGGATAACCATCTCCAGGTAGCAGTTTCTGAGAAGGAAAAAAGCGTGGAGATATATGGGCCTACATACCGTAACTACGTATGCACGGCAAAATCAAACTGCAACCCACTCGGACCAACGATTGTCAACATCATGGCCAGGATACAGGCTCGATGGGCTCCATTGCGACGGCTAAGGGGTTTAACCAACTATTAAACCTAGTCGTACGGTTTATGTTAACAGTAGTGTCGTGGGAAACTAAGTAATAATACGTTTAATAGTTACGTTTAGTAATAGCAGATTATTGAAGGTAATTTGGGTAATTAAGTTATATTATAAACTGGTGATTTATTTAAGTTATGGTGATAACGAGTGTATATATCCTTATCTTAGCTTAAGGTGCTTAAACAGTTTAAACTTTTTTATTAGTTAAATTCCCTTAAATTTTTTTAAATTTTCGTGGTTCGATTAGCTTAAGATTTTTAGATTAATAAGGTCCGTTAAGTCCTTTAAGTTAATTACGTAACGTCTGAGTTTAGGTCGGAACTAAAATCTTATAGGTCCGATTGTATGTGTTGTAGTTAAGATTGCTAGGTTATAATACGATTTTTCCTTTTTAGGATTTTTGCCCTTAAAAATTAATTTATTTATTTGTCGATTCTGGTAAGTAATCCTTTTTTTTTTATATTTATTATATCGGGTCGTATTAAAAAACGTCGTTTTCGTTAACGTATTAACGTTTTAGTTCTTTCAAAACATATCGGGCGTTTTGGTTTTACTATGTCGTCGAAGTTTTCTTGTTTTCGTTACAGATTTGAAAACAAGGTTTGCAAAACGTATTATAGTTCCGGGAAATGTATTTGTTATACCGAACACGGGAGTTTTTATAATTTGTTCGGTTTTTCGGAACTTAAACATAATAAGCTTATTACGGAAAAAGATCGATTAAAGTTGTCGGAGCGCATAATTAAAGAAAAGTTGCTTAAATTATAATAATATTTATCCGAACTATTTAATCGTTTAATTTATTTACGTAAACAAAAAAAACTTTTCCGTTTCCGTAACGTTAAGATGCTTTATCGTAAAGTTTAAGGTATGGAAGTTATGGAAAAGTTTAAACATTTAAAAAAGAAGCAAAAATAATTGGAGGCGGCGGTCGTTATAATTACGTTAAGCCAGATCGCAGATCCGGTCAACTAATCTGAATTTATTAATTGGTCGACTACTGATTGGGGTATATCTGTCGTTGCTGGTAAAAGCTTCTTAATAAGCGTTAGGCGTTTATAAGGTTTTTGGCGGGTTTTTAAGTATTTTCGGAGTTTGGGTAGTTCTTTTATTTAATCAGGTACTTAGTAAGTCCGTTTTTTTTTCGTATATTTAGGATTTTTTTTGCTTCGTATGTTAGTATGTTTTCTTTTGCTTTTTTTTCGTATTTTGTATTAACCTTGATAATATCCGTTGTTAATTTAAATAAGAAAATATAAAAAATGTGATAAAATTTAACTTTAAGGGGTAATTTTAATTAATAATTATTTTCCGAGATTTTTTGATGATTTTGTATGGTCCGATATATTTAAAGTTAAGTTTTTTGTTTAATCGCTTAATTTAGATGTTTTTAGTAATTAGGTAAGTTATTTTTCCCTCCCGGAAAGTTAGTTCTTTTAATTTTTTCTGGTTATAATACTTTTTTATTTGGTTACGTACGAATTTAAGTTTTGTTTTATTTTTATATATAATTGTTTAAGTTGTTTTAATGTTAAAATCGCTTTAACGTTAATAGGTTCTTTCGCGTGTATTTTTATAAATTTCCGGTATAAAACTAAAGTTGGCGTTTATTAAAGTTATTTTAATGTTTTTATAATAATTAATATTGTAGGCCAATTATGCGATAAGTAACTTTTAAACTTAATCGTTTTATTCGCAGTTAATGTAATATCGTAAGTAAGTTTTTAATATTTAATTAGTTTTTTTTATTTATCCGTTTATTTGGGGTTTAAATGCGCTGGATAATTTATGATTTAGGCTTAATTGCGCCATATATTCTTGCCAAAATTTTAAAATAAATATTGTTCCTTTATTTAAAGTGATTTCCGTTAATAATCCGTATATTCTTAAAATATGTTTTAAAAAAATATAAACTAATTACTTTACATCTATATCCTTATTATATAATAAGAAATAAGAAAATTTGGTAAATCGGTCAACGATTACGAAAATGTTATCGTAATATATGCCCGTAATTAAATCTTCTAAAAGTGGGAGTTTGGTAATAAAGTTGAAAATAACTAAATTTTATAATTGCTTTGCGACTAGTAATAGTTACAGTTTTCCGTATGGCTTATGTCGTCGAGCTTTTGCTTTATTGCAAATATGGTATTATTATCGTATTTTTTTTATTAATTTTATTTTAAAAAAGTAATAGGTACGTTATAATCGTTCTAGGGTTTTATGGACCCCTGGGTATCCGTATAGCTAATGTTCGTATATATTTTTTACTAGTATTTTTTAATATTTTTCTAGGATTTATATTTTTTTCATTCTTTAATCCTTATGTAAGTTATCGTTATATTCTTGGATTTTTTGGTATAAATTAAAAGATACTGCTTTAATTATTGCTATTTATCGTAATTATAGGGATTTTTTTGGTATAGTATTAAAGATTTAATAATTAATTTTAATGATTTTCTTTTTAAGGTCTGGTTTTCGATTAAATATATTTATTTTGCCGTTTTTTGATCCTTTTTAATGGATAATAATAAAGTCGTATTCTGTTAATTTTTTGGCGTAACGTAATTATCGTCCTATAAGTTTTCTGGTAATGGTAAAACGTATAAGGTTTTTGTGGTCGGTATATATCTTAACCTGGTATAGGTTTTTCTTAAGGTAATATCTGAATTCTCGAAAGGTTTTAACGATAACCATAATTTTTTTGTCGGGAATGGCGTAATTTAATTCTGCTTCTTTTAATTTGTAAAAGTAAAAAACGATAAGATATAAATGGCTTTAATTATCGCAATATCCGGCCATTACGCCTAAAGCGTAATCCGAAACGTCGGTTTCAAGCTTAACTGGGCGGCTTAGGTTATATATAATTAATATTGGTTCGCTGGTAATCGTATTTTTGATTTTTTAAAAGGCGGTTTTCGTTTTTATCGTTTAAAGGAACTTATGTCTTTTTTTCGTTAGGTTAAATAATGGCATAGCTATTTTGCTAAAGTTTCGAATAAACTTTCTGTAATAATTAACGAATCCGAAAAAGGTTTATACTTTTTTAATTATAATAAGCGTTTTTTATTTCTGTACTGTAACGATTTTTAAAGGTTTATTTTAATATATCCTGGGGTAATAATATATTCTAAAAATTCCATTTTTTACTTATAAAATTAGCTTTTTTTATTATTAATTAGGAGGTTAGCGTTTTATAAAGCTTAAAGAACTGTATAAACGTATCCCATATGTTTTTTTTTAAGTAAATGAGAATATCGTTAAGGTAACAAATAACGAAAATGTTTAAGTATTTCTTAAGTACGTAATTAACCATCCGTTAAAAAGTTATTGGTACGTTCGTAAGTCCGAAAGGTATAACGAGGTATTTAAAAAGTTCATACTTCGTTTTAAAGGTTATTTTTTATTTATGTTTTAATTTAATGCGAATTTGATTATATTCTTTTTTAAGATTTAGGTTTATAAATTAATTAACTTTATATAAACGATTTTTTATTTCGTTAATTAAAGGTAACGGTATTTTATTTTTAATCGTAATATCGTTTAAATATTTATAATTAATAACCAAACGTAACTTCCCGTTTTTCCTTAATATAAAGAATATGGGGTATCCGGTTAATAAGTTAGAACGTTATATGTAACCTTTCCGAAATTTGTTTTTAAGGTATTTGCATAATGCCTATAGTTTTATTTCGTTAAGGTTATAAATTAAATAAAATCTGGTCGATGTTCCATTTTTAAGAATTATTTCGTAATTTTATTTGTTATATTTCGGTAATCTTATTTTAAGTTCCTGGCTGAATAATCGTTCGTATTTGTGGTATTATAGAAGTACGTTAGCCATAATTTCTAGCTTTAAGGGCTGATATTATAAGTAATCGTCTATCTTTCGTAATTTTGTTTTGATAATAGCAATAATATATCGGATTTCTTTATAATGCCCTTGATTTCTTTTATATTTAATTCCTGTAAATAGTAAGGTTTTTATTATATCCTTATACCTGCACTTATCGTTATCTTCTATCGAATATTAAGATCTTTTCGTATCTTGCTTTTTTTATCGAATAAATATAAAGCGAACTTTATTTAGTTAGTTATCTAATCGATTAAAGGATTATATTAGTACAGTTATGGTTTTCCGAGGATTATGTTGTAATTCCCTATTAGAACGATATCGAAGTTTGCTGTCTGGTTTCGTTTATTAATAAAGATCTTAAGGTAATTAATTTTACGGCTGATCTTTTCCTTATCGTAGGCGAATATTTAACCTTTTGCGTTTTCGGTAATGTAAGGTTCCATTTTTTCCTTTTATGGTAATCGAAGTTAATTAACCATATCCGGCGTAATATAGTTACCTCCTATTGCTTCGTAGTTCATAAATACGGTAAACCAGTATGTCTTAATTCGTACTTATAGGGTAATAGGGTCGTTTTTAGTTTTTATCGTCGCGTTTAAAACCTTTTTGAGAAGCTTTTATTGGCTTTTCCGGGTTTCATTATTTTACGGTTTTTTTATAGGTGGCGTTCATCTTTTAACTTATTTTTTAACGCCTTGATACGTTTTTAATTTTATGCGTTAAAGGTTTTTAATTATTTTAATTGTTTTTTCTGTTGGCGTAAGGTAACTTCGAGTAGGGGGATTTGCGTATAAAAGTTTTTTTTAATAATATACTTTGGTTTGGGGGTTCCTTATCTCTTTTATTATGCTTAGAATTAGGTATCGTATTGCCTTATCTTTTCGTTTTTTTTTTCGATTTCGTATTTGATTTTTTATCGCTTTTCCGGGTTATTCGTAAAGGTTAAGCGGAAGTTTAAATTGTTGACTATTTTTAGTAATACCTTTATAATTATTTTGTAAATCCATTTTTTTTCTGTTTTATAATCGTATTATCCGTAATGGCATATAGGGTTTTCGTTAGGGCAGTTTTTCCCTTTAGGTTAATTCGTTATTACCGTAATAATGTTAATGGTATCTTTCGAGGCGAAGACTTTTAGGTATTTGTATTATCGTTGGTCCTTAAGGTCTTTTTCGACCTGGTTATGAAAGTCGAATCCCTGGTTATATATTTTCGTAAGTCGCTTTTCGATATACCGTTTTTTTTCCATATGTCTAAGGTAATGGGTGTTCTTGTATTGGATAACATAAAGTTTCCTATGTCGGTTCGGTTGTCCTGGTAGTAAGTTTTTATCTTAACCTTAATATTTTTTGATTTATGCGTTAAGTTTTAACTGTTCGTACTGCTATCGCCGTTTCTTTTGGGAGCGGGAAAGTAACTTATTTTTTGAAAGCTCCTTTTATCCGTCGTATTTTTTTAGCTATTAGGTTACCGTAGGTCCTGTAGTAAGGGGTTATTATTTTTGGATAATTGCTTAAAATAGCTTTTTTGCTTTTTATAATTTCTATTATACTTTTTTGGGGAGATTAAGGTTATCCCTAATTTTGATTATGTTGATTAATCTATTATCGTTTCCTTGGTTATTTCGAAAGGGTCCCTGGGGAATTGGTATCCAGGTATTCTGTCGTGGCTTTTTGGGCGTTTTATATTAGTAGGCCTTATATCCTATTTTGTTGCAGTTAAAGCATTTAATGGTACGAGGGTCGCGTTATTAGATTACGCCTAGTTTTATGGGTCCTGGTGCTGTTTTATGGAATATGTTCGTTTTTTGTGGGGTGCTGATGTTAGGGGGGTGCCTTGGCTTGTTATTTTGCCGGTTTTTGGAATATCGAGTTTTCCAGGTATACTGTTGGTCGTCGATCTTAATTATTATGGCGATATAATTTACCAACTTTTTAAGGCGTTCGTTTTTAAATAATTCTTTTTGTACCTTTTCTTTTAGGCCGTTAAAGAATATAACTATTAATACCTTTTATCCTTAATTAATTTTCGAAGTTAGTTAAATAAAGAAATTACCGTATCCGGAAATTAATTTTTTTTTGCTTTAAATTCTTAATTTTTTTAACCTTAATCTTTTCGTTTATTATTCGGAATACCTTTTTTAGTTTTTTCTTAAACCTTTCGTAATTATTATAAATAATTACGGTTTTTGCAGATTTTTGTTAAGAAGGTTTAATAACCTATTTGCGAAAAGTAAGCTTAAATTAAGTGGCCGCGTTTCCGGTTAGCTATCTTACGGCGAACTAAATTCGAGAGGTAGGTATTATAAGTCTAATAAGGAAGTATTTAAAGTAAGTACGGTATTCCGTAAGGAATTATTATAACTTAATAATGGTTCCGTTAAAAGGGGTAAGTTTAATAAGTTTTAAAATTTCTCCGGACTTCTTGCCGTAAGTTACCTGGGCAGGTTGTGTTGGTTAGGCTAGTTGATCCGGTTAATCCGGTTACTTTATGTTAGCTTATTTTTCCAGTTCGACTTGTTAGGTTTTTAGTTGGTTATGGGTTTTTTTAAGGGTGTTAATAAGCTCGACCTTATCGTTAGTAAGTTGAGTAATTGCGTTAATTAGCTAATCGAATCGACGTAAGGTTTCTTTCTAGAAGAGATTAAGTTAAGTCTTTTTATTGTCGAAATTTATGGGGTTATTTTCGAAAATTTTAAAAGTTTTTTTAGGGATAGGTTACTTGCTAGAAGATATCATGTTAGGGGTATTACTTAAAGATTAATAATATTATTAAATAAGAGCTTATAACGTATAACGGTTAAAAGGTTTAATTAATTATTAAACTTAATCGTACGGTTTATGTTAGTAGTAGTATTATAAGAAATTAAGTAATAATATGTTTAATAATTACGTTTGGTAATAATAGATTATTAAATGTAATTTAGGTAATTAAGTTATATTATGAGCTAATAATTTATTTAAGTTATAGTAATAACGAATATATATATATCTTTATTTTAGCTTAAGGTACTTAAGCGGCTTAAACCTTTTTGTTAATTAAGTTCCCTTAAATCTTTTTAAGCCTTCGTAGCTTGATCAGCTTAAGACCTTTGGACCAATAGGGTCCGTTGAGTCCTTTGAGTTAATTACGTGACGTCTGAGCCTAGGTCGGAGCTGAAGTCTTGAAGGTCCGACTGTGTGTGTTGCAGCCAAGACCGCTAGGTCATAACATCCATATTACTCGATTTAAGTTTAGTAGAGCGGGGATAGCCAAAGTCGAGTTCGCGCGAAGGAGGCGGCCCAGACGGACGAAAAGGTTTTGGCAACTATAGTTTCGCGCTATTCATATACCGAGCGGAAATGTATAGTGTCTCACATGGAACCTGATTCCCGCTCCTTATGCCAGGGTCCCAAATACCAAGTGGTTTAAAAAGGTGTCGTCTGATATACAATATTTTGTTTAAATTATAGAAAATAATAAAAGTATATATTATAAGTTAAATCTTTTTAAATCCGACGGATCGCCTTAAATCCGTTATACCCCATTTATACGGGATTTCCGTAAATCCGAGGGATCCCTTTAAATTTATACCATACCGATCCGATTAGATCCGTTGGATTTATCCGGATCCATATTACGTAACCTTTCTGGGTGTCGGTTAATTCCTAGTCTTATCCCGACCATGTGCCTAAGCTGGTAAGATGTTGGTCCGTAACAATAACGACGAGACCGACGCCAGATATAGTGCTATAACTGCGGCAAACATACCAGTTACGGAGCAACTATAAGATTTAATTATTTTCAATTTTATTCCATCCACCTCTTCGAATCGTGTTGTACTTTGATACCTCATGTTTATGCGTTATGTTGATGCCCAAGTTGCCTAGATGCTAAAAATGCAGTCAGGAGCTGTCAGCTAGCTGGGGGGTGCTTAGCGCACCCATATACGGAAAGGTCACCTACTGATCGGCCTATATGTGTTCCGGAGCTAAGCTACTTAAAGTTGTATGAGTGCAACAGGAATACAACACAGTCGGACCTCCAGAACTTCAATCCCGACCTAAGTTCAGACATCACGTGACCAGCTTAAAAAGCTTAAAGACCCCTATTAGCCTAAAGCTCTTAAGCCAGTTAAGCCACGAAGGGGCTTAAGGGGGCTTAAGGGGACTTAACTAGCAAAAGAGTTTAAGCTGTTTAAGCACCTTAAGCTAAGATAAGGATATATATATTCGTTATTACCGTAACTTAGATAGATTAACGTCTCACACCACCTTGCGGTACATACCACCTTGCGGTACACTTTTTCCAACGTTCCAATTATCTAACTTTAATTACTTATTTTTTAACAACCATAATATGGAACGATTTATAAAAAAAGCGAAAATGAACCTAGCCGTTTAGGCTAAAAAAAGAAACCCGAAACTTAATTATAAAAGCTTAGTTCTATCTATAACGTCCCATTTATTACCTTAAGGTTACGAATTAACGGCAGACGCATCCAAACCGATATTATTTCTAGTTTGCGAAATCTAACTCCGACCGAAAAAAAATCGATTATCGACCAAATCCTTAACCTAAATACGCGAGCGTTTCTTATCCGGCTTTAATACGTTAAAGATATGGCGAATTTATTACTTATTTAGCGTATCGCGGAATGCGTTAGGGTTAATTGGGCGTCGAGATTTGTACGACGGCAAAATAAACTTAAAACGCGTTTAAATCGAAAAATCGATTATTAAAGGGTATTATGCGAAAATCTAAAAGTATTTCGTAAATAATTTAAGCTTATTTAGGTTATAATCGCAAAATACGGCATTATAAAAAAGATATTTATAATTTCGACGAAACGGGCTTTTTAATAGGACTTTTAATGGCTTACGGCATAATAATTATAAGTACCGAAAAACGTAAAAAACCTAAATAAATATAATAAGGTAATCGGGAATGGGTTATAATTATACAGGCTATTAATTCGTAAAATTAGGTTATACCGCTATTTATTATTTTAACGGGAAAAACTTACCTTAGTTCCTGGTATCGCGATAACCTATTACCAGCCGATTAAAAGGTCGGTACTAGTTATAATAGCTGGATAACGAACGAATTAAGTTTAAAATAAATTTAGCATTTCGATAAACATATTCGGACGCGTACGAAAGGAACGAAATGCTTTTTTATCCTCGACGGCCACGAAAGCCACCATTCGATAAAATTCGAAAAATATTACGCGAATAACGATATTATTACTTTTTGCATATCCTTCCATTTCTTTTATCGGCTTTAACCTTTTAACGTATCCTGCTTTTCCGTCTTAAAGCGCGCCTATTCGCTTTATATCGAAAATTTAATGCGACGTTACCATACCCATATCGCGAAAAAAAATTTCCTTGCTGGCTTTTACGACGCGTTTAAAGCTACCATAACGTCCGATAATATCAAAGCTGGATTCGCAAAAGCTGGGCTTATTCCATTCAATCCTAATAACGTCCTTTCCGAATTAGAAATTTTTCCAGCTGTACTTACGCCGACCGTCTCGCCGCTTACTTCCGCCGGTTCTATTCTTTCCCCCCCCGCGAAAACCTTTAAAAATATTCAAAAAGCAACGAAGTAAGGACGTTACTTGCAAAGAAAAATCAGAAATTACCAGGGCAGCTCGCCGACAAAAATGGATAAATCGGTTAATCTTTTAATCAAAAGTAACTTGTTGCTTTTGCATAAAGTTGCACTTTTTCGGAAAAAAACCGCCCAATTACACGAAACGAACCATCTTCTCAGCAAACGCCGAAGGACCAAAAATAAACGTCTTTAAAAAGGAAAAACACTTACTATAAAAGAAGGATAAGTTCTTCTGGCCAAAAAAGAAGGGAATGGTGAAAAATCCCAGCTAATAGCGGTTAAAGGTAATCGTCGTAAAAGGGTTAAAACGAAAAAACGGAAATATGGCGTTTACGGCAAGCCCGGATATAATACGCGTACTTGTAAAGAAGCTGTAGATACCTTTAACGAAAAAGAATCCGATTAGTTTAAATTGATTTATGGCGTTATGGTTGCTTTATTTGATTTCGTTCCTGCGAGGTGCCAAAAAGTGTACCGCGAGGTGGTATGTACCGCAAGGTGGTGTGAGACGTTACCAGCTTATAATATAACTTAATTATCTAAATTCCCTTTAATAATTTACTATTACCAAACGTAATTATTAAACCTATTATTACTTAATTTCCTACGATATTATTATTAATATAAACTGTACGATTAAGTTTAATAATTAATTAAACCTTTTAGCCGTTATACGTTACAAACTCTTATTTAGTAATATTATTAAACTTTAAGTAATATTATTAATATTATGTTTTTTAATAAGCAACCGGCTTTTAAGAAAGTTTTTTAGGTACTCGAAAATAACTTTATAGATTCCGATAATAAGGAAACTTAATTTAGTTTCTTTTAAGAAAAAGCCTTATGACGGTTTAATTAGCTAACCAACGCGGTTACGTAACTTATTAATAATAAAATCGAAGTTATTAATACATTCGAAAAGATTCGCAAGCAGTTAAAAGCCTAAAAAGTTAAATTAGTAAAATAAGTAAGCATAAAGTAGCCCGATTAACCGAATTAACCAGCTTAACCTGCATAACCTATTTAAACGGCTTATAGCAAGGAACCCGGAAAGGTTTTAAAGCTTATTAAGCCTACCCCTTTCGACAGAACTATTACCAAGTTGCAATAGTTCCTTACGGAATGCCATGCCTACTTTAAGTACTTTCTAGTTAAACTAATTATATTTACCTTTCGAATACAGTTCGTTATAAGATAATTAACCGAAAATGCGGCTACCTGGTTTAAATTTATTTTTCGTAAATGGGTTACTAAATCCCTTTAACAAAAATCCGCGGAAATTACGAATACTTATAACGATTACGAAAAATTTAAGGAAAAACTAAAAAAGGTATTTGGAATGGTAAACGAAAAGATTAAGGCTAAAAAGAAAATTAAAGATTTAAAATAAAAGGGATTAACTTTTAGATATGGCAATTTTTTTATTTAATTAATTTCGAAAATTAATTAAGGATAAAAAATACTGATAGTTATATTTTTTAACTGCCTAAAAAAGAAGGTATAAAAAAATTATTTAAAGATAAATACCCCGAAAAGTCGGTAAATTATATCGCCATAGCAATTAAGATCGACGATCAGCAGTACGCCTAAAGGATTTGACATTTTAGGAACCGACAAAATAATAAATTAAGGTACCTTTTTAGTATTAATATTTTACGAAAAACTAACATATCTTACGGAACGGTACCAGGACCTATGAAATTAGGCGTAATCCAGCAACGTAACCCGCGTACTATCAAATGCTTTAACTATAACAAAATGGGATATAAGGCCTTTTAATATAAAACGCCTAAGAAGTTACGATAAAATACTTAAATACCAGTTCCTTAAAAACCTTTTCGAAATAATTAAGGAAACTATAATAAATTAATTAATATAATTAAGATTAAGGATAACCATAATCCCCTTAAGAATATATAACAGCGATTATAAAAGGCAAAAAAGTTATTTTAAGCAGCTATTTAAGAACGGCGAGCCCCTGCCATAGGACCCATAATAGCCTAATAGTTAAAAAAGCATGACGGATAAAAGAAGCTTTTAAAGAATAAGCTACTTTCCCGTTCCCAGAAAAAACGGCGATAGCGGTACGAATAGTTGGAATTAAACGTATAGATTAAGGAATACCAAGGCCAGGATGAGAACCTACTATTAGGATAATTAAACCGATATGGGAAACTTTACGTTATTTAATCTAAATATACCTATTACTTAAGATATATGGAAGGAAAACGATACCTTAAGATACGATTTACGTAAATATATAATCAGGGATTCGATTTTTATAATTAGACCGGAAAAAACCCCAGGGATTAACGATAATATAAATACCTAAAAGCTTTCGCCTTAAAAGATACCATTAATATCATTACGGCAGTAATAAGTTGGCCCGAAAGAAAAAGTTACCCCGATAAAGATCCTATATGCTATTATGGATGGTATAATTATAAAATAAAGGAAGAATGGATTTATTAAATAATTATAAAGGCATCCTTAAAAGTAATTAACAACTTAAACTTTCGTTTAACCTTTACGAATAATCCGGACGAACGATAAAAGATTAAATATAAAATAAAGAAAAGGAACGAAAATATAAAATAATACGACGCCTAGTTTTAAGTACGATAAAAGGGATAAGGAACCCCCGAACCAGAATATATCAGTAAAGAAAATCTCCAAACGTAAGTTTTTCTATTCGAAGTTACGTTACGCCGATAGGAAGGATAGTTAACGTAATTATAGACCCTTAATTAGCAAAACTAAAAGCGTATTACGGCGTTAAAGAATAAGTTAAAAGACGAACGCTATTTATAAAAAAGCCGTAAGATGGTAAGACCCGTAAAAGCCAGCAGGAGCTTTTTAAAAGGGCTTTAAACGCGATAATAAAAGCTAAAAACAACCTTACCACCTTGTAAATAAAGATTAGGATATATTAATTTATCGCATTTATAGATTACGGAATAACAGAAGGTAATTATATTACGCCAGATATAATTAATCGATTTCGATTACTATAAAAGGAGAAAATGGAACTTTATATTGCGGAAAATGTAAAAGGTTAGGTATTTATTTACGATAATAGAAAAATTAACCGCGAAATTAATTATTTCGAAATTTTCGTTAACGGATAAAACCAGATAATAGATTTTAATATCGTTCCGATAAAGAATTACGACATAGGTTTCGAAAAACCATGGCTATATAAATATAACCCCTTAATCGATTAAATAATTAGTTAAGTAAAGTTCGCTTTATATTTACTTAATAAAAAAAAGCCAAATACGAAAAGATCTTAATATTCGATCCAAAATAGCGACGAATGTAGGCATAAGGATACGATAAAAACCTTACTACCTATAAGAATAAAATATAAAAAAGAAATAAGGGTACTATAAAAGGATATAACGTATTATTGCTACTATCAAAATAAGGTTACGAAAAATAAACGATTATTTATAACATTAGCCCTTAAAGCCAAAAACTATGATTAACGTATTTTCATAATACTATAAATATAAACGATTATTTCGAAAGGAATTCGAAAAAAAATTATTAAAGTATAACGAATAGAATTACGAAATAATCCTTAAGGAAAGGATATTAACCAAATTTTATTTAATTTATAATTTTAACAAAATAAAGTTATAAATATTACGTAACTACCTTAAAGATAAGTTTTGAAAGGGTTATATATAACGTTTCAGTTTATTAGCCGGATACTCCATATTTTTTGTATTAAGAAAAAACGGAAAGTTACGCTTGGTTATTAATTATAGGTAATTAAACGATATTACAGTTAAAAATAGGATATTATTATTTTTAATTAACAAAATAAAGGATCGTTTTTACGGAACAAATTAGTTTATAAGGTTAGATTTTAAAGAAGGATATAATTAAATTTGCATTAATTTAGGAAATAAATAAAAAATAGCTTTTAAGACGAAATACGGACTTTTTAAGTATTTCGTTATACCTTTCGGATTTACAAACGTACCAGCAACTTTTTAACAAATAGTTAATTATGTACTTAGGGAATATTTGGATATTTTCGTTATTTATTACCGCGACGATATTCTCATTTATTCGAAAAATAAAGAGGAATATGTGGGATACGTTTATATAGTTTTTTAAACTTTATAAAACGTTAACTTCCTAATTAATAATGAAAAAAGCTAATTCTATATATAAAAAGTGGAATTCCTAGGATATATTATTATCCTAAAATGCATTAAGATGAACCCTAAAAAAGTCGTTATAATATAAAAATAGGAAACGTTTATTATAATTAAGGAAGTGCAAGCTTTTTTTGGATTCGTTAATTATTATAAGAAGTTTATTCGAAATTTTAGCAAAATGGTTACGTTATTATTTAACCTAACGAAAAAAGGAAATAATTTCTTTGGGTTAATAAAAACAAAAATAGCCTTTTAAAAAATTAAAGATGCGATTACTAGCCAGCCAGTATTAATTATGTATAACTTAGGCCGCTTAGTTAAACTTGAAATTAACGTTTCGGATTACGCTTTAGGCATAATGGCCGGATACCGTAACGATTAAGGCCATTTATATTTTATCGCCTTTTATTTTTACAAGTTAAAAGAAGCAGAATTAAATTACGTTATTTTTAATAAAAAGTTTATAGCTATTATTCAGGTTTTCCGAAAGTTTAGATATTACCTTAAGGGAAATTTGTAACAAATTAAAATATATACCGATTATAAGAACCTTACTCGCTTTACTACCATTAAAAAACTTATAAAATAATAATTACGTTATACCGAAAAGTTAACAAAATATAATTTTATTATTATTTACCAGAAGAGATTAGAAAATAGTAAAGCAAACGTATTTAGCCGGAGACCAGACCTTAAAAAGAAAGTAATTAAGGTTAATTATCAAATTTTCGATATTACGCTAAAAGAATACTTGCAACCATAATAAATAGCAACAATTAAAGCAGCACCTTTTGACTTATATTAGAAAATCCAGGAATATAATGATAATTTATTTAAGGACCAAAAAATGGAAAAAACGTAAGTCCTAAAGGAATATTAAGAAATATTAGTACGAGATATATACGAACATTAGTTATACGGATACCTAGGCATTTATAAAACCCTAAAACGATTATAGCGTACCTATTATTTTCCTAAAATAAAATTAGTAGTAAAAAGAGTACGATAATAATGTTATATTTATAATAAGGCAAAAGCACGACGACATAAATTATACGGAGAATTATAACCATTATTAGTCGCAAAGCGATTATAGGATTTAATTACTTTCGACTTTATTATTAAACTTTTATTTTTAAAAGATCCAGTTATAGGTATACATTACGACAGTGTTTTCGTAATCGTTAACCGATTTACAAAACTTTCTTATTTTTTACAATATAATAAGGATATAGATGTAAAATAACTGGCTTATATTTTTTTAAGATATATTTTATAAATATACGGATTACTAACAGAAATTATTTCAAATAGAGGAACGATATTTAATTTGAAATTTTGGTAAGGACTTATGGCATAATTAGGCCTAAATTATAAAATATCCAGCATATTCAAACCATAAAGAAACGGATAAATAGAAAGAATTAACTAAATATTAAAAACTTACTTACGATGTTATGTTAATTACGAATAGAACGATTAAGTCCAGAAGTTACCTATCGTATAATTGGCTTATAATATTAATTATTACGAAAGCATTAAAATAACTTTAGTAAATATTAAGTTTAGTTTTATACCTAAAGTTTACAGAAATATACGCGAAGGTTTTGTTAACGTTAAAGCAATCCTTATATTAAAACAATTTAAATAATTATATATAGAAATGAAAATAGAATTTAAATTCGTACGTAATTAGATAGAGAAGTACTATAACCAAAAAAGGTTAAAAGGATTAACCTTCTAAAAAAATGGTTTACCTAGCTATTAAAAATATTTAAATTAAGCCACGAAATAAAAAACTTGATTTTAAATATATCGGATTATATAAAATTATTAAAAAACTCTTAGAAAATAATTACTAATTAGAACTACCCCTTAAAGTTAAATTTTATTCAGTTTTTTATGTTTTTTATGTGAGTTAGCAGTAAACATCATTAAGGTTAACATAGAATATAAAAAAAAGGCAGAAGAAGATATACTAATATACGAAGCAAAAGAAATCCTGGATATACGAAAAAGAAACGGATTTACCTAATACCTGATCAAATAGAAGAACTATCCAGATTCCGAGAATACCTGGGAACCCGTTAAGAACCTTATAAACGCCCAGCGCCTATTAAGAAGTTTTTACCAGTAACGACGGATACATCCTAATTAATAATTAATTAATTAATAAGTTTAGACCAGTCGACCGGATTTATAACCTAGCTTGACGTAACCGTAGCGACCGCCATCTTTAACCGTTTTTGTTCCTTCTTTAAACGTTCGAACTTTTTTATAATTTCCGTACCTTAAACCCCGTAATGGAGCATCTCGACGCCGCAGAAATAAAAAGGTTTTTTTTATTTGCGCAAACGAACTAACCGACCAAATAGCTCGGATAAATATTACTGCAACTTAAGCAACTTTTCCTGAGTTATACGTTTCGTTAACTCCAATCGATCTTTTTTCGCGATAAGCTTATTATGTTCCATCTTTGAAAAACTAAATAAATTATAGGAACCCCCGTCTTTAATATAACGCGCATACTTCCCGGAACTGTAATGCGCTTTGTAAACTTTATTTTCAAATTTGCAACGAAAATAAGAAAACTTCGACGACATGGTAAAACCAATACGATCGATACCTTTTAAAAGAACTAAAACGTTAATACGTTAACAAAAATGACGTTTTTTAATTCGACCCGACATTATAAATATAAAAAGAAAAGGTTACTTACTAAAATTAACAGATAAACAAATTAATCTTTAAAAGCAAAGATCCTGAAAAAAAGAAATCGTATTATAACCTAACGGTTTTAGCTGCAATACATACAGTCGGACCTCCAGAACTTTAATTCCGACCTAAGTTTAGATATTACGTAACCAGCTTAAAAAGCTTTAAACCCTTTATTAGCCTAAAGTTCTTAAACCAGTTAAGCCACGAAGGGGCTTTAAGGGGCTTAAGGGGACTTCACTAGCAAAAGGATTTAAACCGTTTAAGTATCTTAAGCCAAAATAAGGATATATACATTCGTTATTACCGTAACTTAGATAAATTACCAGCTTATAATACAACTTAATTACCCAGATTACCTTTAACAATTTGCTATTACCAGACGTAACTATTAAACGTATTATTACTCAGTTTCCCACGATACTACTGCCAACATAAACCGTACGACTAGGTTTAATAGTTGGTTAAACCCCTTAGCCGTCACAAAAAGACTAACGTTACCTATAAAAAAGCCGAAGGATGTTAAGATTTAAAAAAGCTAATAAAAGCTTTTTAAAATGGCTTTAAACGTGATAATAAGAGCTAAAAATGACGTTATTACCTTCTAAGTACGAATTAAAACATATTAATTTATTATATTTATGAATTACGAAACAACAAATGGTAATTATATTATGCCGGATGTAATTAACCAATTTCGGTTATTATAAAAGGAAAAAATAGAACTTTATATTGCCGAAAAGGTAGAAAGTTAAGTAATTACGTACGATAATAGAAAGATTACCCGCAAAATTAATTATTTCGAAATTTTCGTTAGCTAAAGAAACTAAATAACAAACTTTGATATTATTTCGATAAGAAATTACTATATAATGTATAGAAAATTACTGTTATATTAATATATCCTTTTAATCGATTACTTAATTAATTGGATAAAGTTTGCTTTATATTCATTTAATAAAAATAAATAAAATACGAAAGGATTTTAATATTTAATCGAGGTTAACGACGAATATAAGTATAAAGATACGATAAAAGCCTTACTGTTTATAAAGATAAAACATAAAAAGAAATAAGGGTACTATAAAAGAATACGACGTATTATTGTTACTATTAAAACAAAGTTGCCAAAGATAAACGATTACTTAAAACATTAACCCTTAAAGCTAAAAACTATAACTAACGTGTTTTTGTAATATTTTAAATATAAACCACTCTTTCGAAAGAAATTCGAGATAAAATTATTAAAGTATAATAAATAGAATTATAAAATAATATTTAAGGAAAGAATATGGATTAGATTTTATTTAATTTATAACTTTAACGAAATAAAATTATAAGCATTACGCGAATATTTTAAAGACAAGTTTCGAAAAGCTTATATCCGACGTTTTAATTTATCAGCCGGGTACCTTGTATTTTTTATATTAAGAAAAAACAGAAAGTTACGCTTAATTATGGATTATAAGTAATTAAACGATATTACGGTTAAAGACTGAATACCGTTACCCTTAATTAACGCAATAAAACGTCGCTTTTAGGGAACGAATTAATTTACGTATTTAAATCTTAAAAACGAATATAATTAAATTCGTATTAAATTAAAATACAAATAGAAAATAACCTTTAAGATAAAATATAAACTTTTTAAGTGTTTTATTATACTTTTCGGATTTACGAACGTATTAATAACCTTTTAACGAATAACTAATTACGTATTTAAAGAATACTTAAATACTTTCGTTATTTGTTACCTCGACGACATTTTTCTTTACTTAGGAAATAAAAAGGAATATATAACATACGTTAATGTAGTTTTTTAAGCCTTATAAAACGTTAATTTATTAATTAATACGGAAAAAAGCAGGTTTTATACGTAAAGAATAGAACTTTTAACATATATTATTACTTTAAAATATATTAAAATAAACCTTAAAAAGATCACTATAGTATAGGAATAGAAGATATTTACTATAGTTAACGAAATATAAACCTTTTTTCTATTCGATAATTGTTATAAAAAGTTTATTCGAAATTTTAATAAAATAAGTATATTATTATTTAACTTAATAAAAAAGAAATAAATTCCTTTAAACGACAAAAATGGAAATCGCTTTTTAAAAAATTGAAAATGCGATTACCAGCGAGCAAATATTAATTATGTACGATTTAAGCCGCCTAGTCGAACTTAAAACCGACGTTTTAAATTACGCTTTAAACGTAATAACCGGATAACGAAATAATTAAAGTAATTTATACCTTATCGCTTTTAATTTTTATAAATTAAAAGGAATAAAGTTAAATTATGTTATTCCCGACAAAAGATTCATGGTTATTATTAAAGCTTTCCGAGAGTTTAGGCATTACCTTAAGCGAAATATTTACTAGGTTAAGGTATATACCGATTATAAAAACCTTATTTGCATTATTATTATTAAAAAACTAATAAAATAATAATTACGTTATACTGAAAAGTTGATAAAATACGGCTTTATTATTATTTACTAAAAGGGATTAAAAACGGTAAAGCAAAGGTATTAAGCCGAAAACCGGATTTCGAAAAAAAGAATTAAAGTTAACTACCAGATCTTTAATATTACATTAAAAAATACTTATAATTACGATAGATAGTAACGATTAAAGTAACATTTTTTAACCTCTACCAGAAAGTCTGAAGATATAATGATAATTTACACCAAAATTAAAAAATAGAAAAAATATAAATTCTAAAAGAATACTAGGAAATATTAATACGAAACATATACGAATATTAGTTACATAGATACCCAGGTATTTATAAAACCTTAAAAAGATTATAACGTATTTAGTACTTTTTTAAAATAAAATTAATAATAATGAAGATACGACGATGATATCATATATATAATAATAAGACAAAAACTTAACGATATAAACTATGCGAATAATTATAATGATTATTAATCGCAAAACGATTATAATGTTACGGTACCAACGTTACGGCTTAGCTAAGCAGCCATAACGCTATATAGCTGCAGGCGTACCACGCCTTTTAGATAGTTTTCTCTTTCTTTTTCGTGCAACAACAAAATACCTTACTTAGCCTTTAAAGATGATTAGCGCCGTGATAGTTTGTTGCACTTTTAAAAACAAATTTTCATGGTAGCTTATTATTATTACGCTTCGACCTAAACCTTGCAAAACCTTAGGTTCGTCGTTGATACGTCGTAATCTTGCTATGACTTTACTTGATATCCCGACCCTAGAAGGTACTATAGGTGCTAATATTCCAGCTTTTGAGCAGGCGTAAAACAGCGGCAAAGTGTTATTTTCGTAACTTACGAATTCCCAAAAATCTTTCTACGGATTTCCTTTTCTGGCTGCCGTTACGGCTTGTTTTATATACGATTTTATACCGTTTGGTTAATTTTTTAAGGTTAACGAATAACCTTAAAAAGTTTTTAAAGATGTTTTCGCAAGATTTAAGGATAATTATAAACGTTTAAATTACGAATAAAATACGGTATAGCAACGTTTCGTAATTACGGAATAATCGTTATAATAAGCGGAATAGTCTTTATACGAAAATTATTAATTTCGTAAACGATTAATTACCGCGAAGTAATTATTATAGCGCGTGGGTTAAATCGTCCTTAAAAATATGCAGTTACGCGAACGTTTGGTAACTGCGAAATAAGCGTTTTAATAAGGTTTATTTTCTTACGTTATATTAATATTATTTGTTAACGCCTTAAAAAATTATTAAGAGTTAGTTCCGATAGGCCTGGATAATACCGCCATAATGCCGGGGGCCCGTAACCGGGTTCGTAACTTTTTGTAACTTAACCTTTAACGGTTTTGTAACAACTCCGTCCGGATTATGCCTTACCGGCAAGTTAACCCCTTTCCGGTATAACAGAAAGTTAACGTTTACGCGGTTTAGAGTTACCGGTATATAAGGGGGACGTTAAGGATTTGATAGTTCGCTAAAAGGAATATATTAACTGGTATTCCTTGGTACGCTTAAAACTTGCTATTAATCGGTACGTTTACCCGACGTTTAAGAACCGTATTATGTACGCCGTTTAACGCCTTTAAGGCGATGCTTATTTGCGCGTACGTAAAAAGATCGATATGGTGGCGGTATAACCTTTAAATCCCGAAACGTAATCGTACGGATAACGGGACGTAAACGATATATTATTATTCCTGAACCAAGTTTATATTACTGTCGACATATTGGCATAAATTTATAAGGATTTTCAAGGCCTAAAATAAGGTTTTATGTCGTTTGCCGATTTTATTAGCGATTTTATACGCCTAACCGATTAAAGCCGATAGCCGCCAGTTTTACGTATTATCTTATTATAGCAAAAAGTTAACGGGGCGCTTTAAAAAATATTCGTTCCGTAAGTATAATGCTTTAATCTCGAAGATAATACGGCGTAAATATAACTTTTTAAGGACTTTTTAAATAATATAACGGACCGGGCCTTTTTTAAACGTATAGGAAAACCTTTTAATAATAACGTTTCGGGACCCGAACTTATGCAGCTGGATGCCGCAACTATTAAAAATAACGGCCCCCGCGGACCCTTAAATAAAAAAAAAAGGTAACGCCGGCGTAGATTAAATCTTTATATATATTATAAAAAGAAAGGGTATTACTTTTTTATTTGCCCCAACCGCCGATCTCGCCTTTTTAATTAAAAAAAAGATTAACTTTTAAAATAGGTTATAACTAAAAACTTTTATTAAGTTATTAAAATAATAATAAATCTAATTTATATATATATTTTATAAATTTAAATATAATTCTTTTTTTCGTTTTAATTATAATTTCCCGGTAGCATTACGTTATCGGCGCGGTTTATAATTAATTACGGATATTCGTTTATAAGATTTATTAATAATAACTTTACGCGTTAAAATAACTTTTTTCTTTTTTTTATTCCCTGATCTTATTAATTCCAGTTGGCGGACGGTACCGTAACTAATACCGTTACCTTTGCGTATACGTTATAATTCCGTATAAATTTTATTACGGAAAAAATCATTTTATATTAATAATTTTTAAACGGTTCCGATATTATTTTCGGATTACTTTAGTTTCGTAAATATAATCCGTTAATCGATTGGATTATAGGTATTATACGTATCGATAACGAAACGATATCGGAAATTTTACCATTATTAATATTAACAAACATATCTTTTATCTTTATTATTTTATTTTCCCCTTTTTAAAATATCGATAAACCGATTGAAATACGTTCCTTTTGCATTATTAATTTCCTAACGTTTTGCCGTATAAAAAACGTTATAATGGATTTAATATTTTTAGCGAAATTTATCGTTTTTACGGATACTTTACGTAAGGTCGTTTTTTTTCCGTTATAACTGCTTTTTGTTAATAAAATAATATCGTTAATACTTAACGCGGTTTTTTGCAGTATCTTTATTTAAAACGATAATCTTAATCCAAATATTATACCCCCCAAATTACGGGCTTTTTATAGCTAAATCGCTAAAGCGCTTTAATTACGCCGTATAACCGAAAAAGATATATAGAAATATTTAGATAGTAAATTACTTATAACGATAACCGAGATCTTGGAAAAGTTTCTTTCCGAATACCACGACTTAACGAAGGCGTTTATACCCAGTAACGTTAACGTTTTACCGCCCCATCGACCTTTCGACCATAAAATCGAGTTACTTTTAGGCTAAACGCCGCCATATAGTCGGGCGCGGGCCATATCGCTATACGAATTGCTGGTAGTACGGAAGTATATCGACGACCACCTAAAAAGGGGCTTTATCTATCTTAATAGCTTTTTTATAATAACCTTTATTTTATTCGTTAAAAAGTTAAGGGGTAACGTACGTATTTGCGTAAATTACCGGGGCCTTAATAACGTTATGATAAAAAACTGTTACTTAATTTTTTTAATCCGCGAAACTTTAAACGCCTTTTATTTAACGCGCGTATATATTAAGTTCGATATCGTTACAATATTTAACCGTTTACGTATCGCCTTAAGGGACGAATGGAAAATAGTTTTTATAACCCGGTTCGGTTTATTTAAATAGTTCGTAACGAATTTTGGTATAACGGGCGTTTTTAACTCGTTTTAATATTATATTAATCATATTTTGTTTAACTTGCTAAATAAATATATTACAGTTTATTTTAATAACGTTTTAATTTATAATAAAAATAAAAATAAATATAAAGATTATATCCGGAAAGTGTTATATCGTTTTATTAACGTAAGATTAACGATAAACATTCGTAAATGCGAATTTAACGTTATTAAAATACGATATTTAAGTTTTATAATTTTTATTAACGGTATCGTTATAAACCTTAATAAAATAAAAGCTATTCAATATTAAAAGTAACTTAGATTATTACGAAAATTATAACGTTTTTTTAACTTTACGAATTTTTACCGTCGATTTATAAAAAGCTTTTTATCGATTATTAAGCCCTTTATTGCCTTAATAAATAAGGTTAAATAAATTAGCTTATTTCCGGATAACGTAAAGGCGGCGTTTTAATAAATAAAAAACGCTTTTTTTATAGTTTTAATATTATTTTATTACGATCCCCGGTATTATATAATCTTAAAAATTAATGCCTTTAATTAGGCGTTAAAAAAATCCTTTCGTAATATGATACGTAAAGTATATTATAATTAATCGTTTTTTTTTTAGTTAAATATAATTTTATAAAATATAATTATAAGATTTACGATAAAAAATTGCTAGTAATTATTAAGGCGTTTAAGGAATGGCGCCTAAAGTTTTAAGGAATTAAAAAATCCGTAAAAGTTATTACCGATTATAAAAACTTTTAGTATTTTATTATTATTAAGCTTTTAAATTAACGCCAAATCCGTTAGTCCAAATTTTTTAATAATTTCCGGTTCCAGATAATTTATAAATTAGGAATTAAAGTTACGGTTTTTAACGCCCTTTTTCGCCAACCTGGCGTATAATTTGCGGATTATAATAATATAAATAACGATAAAGTGGCGTACCGATATAAAATGATGTTTTTATTTTATCGATAAAAGGTTCCGTTAAAAGCGTATGTTATAAATATTAATTAGCCGATAAATACATTTATTAATACCGTTTATAAGTTATTTATATTAATTAATAATATCTTAGCTGTATTAATAAACCCGGTTTATAAACGTTTTAAATAAGATATCCGTAAGGCGTTTAAGGTTGCGAAAACCGATTATAAAACCGTATAAAAACGTATTTATGTTTGGGATAAGCTATTTATCCTTAACGATAACGCCTTTAAACTTTAGATATTTTATCGTAACCATAACGTAACGTTTGTAAGTTACTTTAAGCGTTTTAAAACTTACGATTTATTACGGCGGAATTATTATTGGCTACGTTTATTCCGAAATATAATTACGTTCGTATAAGGCTGTTATTTTTGCTGCCGTATTAAAGTATTTAAAACGTTATTTATAGGTTTCCTTAACCCCTTACCGGTACCGTTCCGTCCGTAAAATAACGTATCCGTAAATTATGTTAACCTTTTCCCTTTTTGCGAAAAATTCGGATATACTTATAAATATGTCGTTATAATAATTAACCGCCTTACGAAAATGCGTTATTTTGCCCTTATAACGGATATGTCGGCGAAGACTTTTACTAACGCTTTTATTTCTGACGTATACCGTTTATACGGTATACTTATTACGATAATATCAAACCGAGGTACGTAATTCGTTTTTACTTTTTAAAAGGAGTTAAGTTAACGTTTAGGCGTTATGTTTCGTATATCGATTACGTATTATCTACAAATTAACGGCTAGACGGAAATAGTTAACGCGGTAATGAAATAATATTTCCGGGGTTATTGCTTTTTTTATTAAGATAATTAAGTAAATTAACTTTTTTTAGCCGAATTTGTTAATAATAATTACGTATCGGAAATTATTAACGTTTTGCCATTTTTCGTTAATTACGGCTTTTATCCGATTATAAGAACGGAGCCGTTACGTCTGTTAAATGCCTTTAAAACGGCAACGTAATAAAAAAGGTTTAATAAAGCGATATATTATGCGGATAAATTAAAACGGGTTTTTAAGTAAATTAAAGCTTTAATAACGGAATTATAAAATCGTTATATAAAATAAATTAACCGATATCGTTCCGACGCCGGTACGTTTAATAAAAGGAAACGCGTATAAGTTAATATTCGTTATATAAAATTAAGCAAATTTAACGATAAGTTTAATAATAAGTAAATAAGTCTTTTCGTTATTATTAAGGTATATTCCCGCGTTATCGCTGTATAATTATTAACGCGTTATAAATTATTTTTAATTTTTTATATTTCCGTAATTTAACGTTATAAGTTAAGTCTATTAAAATAAGGAAATATTAACGCGAAATAAGATACGTATACGGAAGGTGTTATCGTTATAAATAACGAAAGTTAGGAAAAAATTAAATAATATTTTAAAAAGATTTTTAATTTCAGAAATATTAAACGAAGTTTTTAATATAAAGTTAAATAGCCGTACTTTTATTAACTTACTTAAAAGCCGGCCGAAAACCTTAAAAAGTACGATTTGGATATAACGGAATTCCATAAAAGCAATTTTAATAAGCCCGGCCCGCTTAATTAATTTAAACCTTTATAAGGAAATATAACCGTAGCCGTAACCTAAATATAAGATTTTAACAGATAAATAACAAAATATAAGCGAAATAAAAATAAAAAGATTTAATTAAGTTAACGCCGCGGCGGTATTATGGTAGTAGTTATATTATGTTAAATTAAAAAAGAATTACGAACATAAAAATTAATATTAAAATATTATAAATACCAGAACCGCAAAATAAGCGGCAAGATAATAAGACGTCAATATACCAATTACGTAACGATAATAATACCTAATTTTAAAAGGGAAACCGGCGCGGTAATAATTTGGCGATAACTAAAAATTATCGAAACGTAAGGGAAACGTCGCCATATCGACGGCCTTTTAGGTAAGATTTAAGGCGAAGGTGATTACGGTAAACATTTTACCCCGGAATATGCGCTTAATTAACGCTTATAACTGGTAACTATCGTTACCAAAAATTAGATAATATTTGATTATTTTTTTTTAAGCGGTAATCTTAACGTCGCTTTAATAACGATACGTTAACGACGCGATTATAAAGCGCGTAAGTAACGGTATACTTACGGCATTTCTAACGGGATAAGGGTAATATACCTACATAAAAGTACGGTAAGTGGTTATTTAAGCGGGATAGTTAATACGGCTCCTTTAATAATGGCGTTAACGACGCAATTATAACCACGGAATAAAATTAACCTTCTTTTTAGCGCCCGTCGTTTCGAGGCCGGAACGATAGGTTTTTTCGGTCGTCTCGAAAACGGTGCATAAACGTAATACCGCATTACAAATTTCAGCTCGGAAGCTAATATCGTATTTATAAACTTTGTCGCCGTCGGCGTTAAGGTCGGGGTTATTATCGGCATCCCGGACGATATTAAAATAAAAAGTTACTTATTTAAATAAAGTTTTTATAGTTTAAGGAATTACTTTATATATCTTTCCCCGGTTAAGTTACGTGGCATTAATAAAATAAACGCGTTACGGTAATAAGGAAATATTATAACAACGCGTATAATTTATAAATAAATAAGCCTTTTAGCGCGTAACGTAAAGCGTATATTTATCCGTCGCGGTAATAACGAAATGGTAACGGAATATAAGTAATTCGCTAATTATCGGGTCGTAATTAAAGATAATATTACGAAAGTAAATTATATAAAGGCGTTTAACGCATACGGGCGCCGCATAAGCAGTATAAGGTTAAGGAAATATCGTTACGAAAACGAAAAAAAAAAATGCAAAACGGTTTTATAAAATAGTAAAAAAGTTACGAAAAGAAAACGTAAAACGGATACTGCGGTATTATTATAATGTTAATACGGCGTTTTTAAAAAAAGGAAAAAAAAAATAAGTTAAAATTTAGGAAGGTTTAATATTTATTTTCTTAAAAAGCGGTAAAAGTAATAACAAAATTCTTTTACGAATTAATAATATTAACGGCGTAACGATATTATTATTTCAGTTCCGGAATAAGCGTTATATCCCATATTAACGTCGCGGTACCGGGGTAACGGCCCCATATCGTTTGCGTAATACGCGTACCTTACCAGCTCTCCTATGTTATAGACCAAACCAGCATATTATAAGGTACCTATGTTTCGAGTCCGGGATGGACTATTTACGGTATGAAATTTTTTTTATAGGCAGTTAGGGACAACTACTTTAAGAAGGGGAAGCTATTACTACGGTACCAACGTTACGGCTTAGCTAAGCAGCCATAACGCTATATAGCTGCAGGCGCACCACGCCTCTTAGATAGTTCTCTCTTTCTTCTTCGTGCAACAACAAAATACCTTACCCAGCCTTTAGAGACGATCAGCGCCGTGACATATAAGATATGATTACTTTCGACTTTATTATTAAACTTCCATTATTAAAAACCCCAGTTACGAGTATATATTACAATATTATTTTTGTAATCGTTAACCCATTTACCAAGTTGTCTTGTCTTTTATTATATAATAAGGACATGAACGTAAAATAAATAGCCTATATATTTTTGAAATAGGTTTTAAGAATATATAGATTATTAACGGAAATTATTTTAAATAAAAAAACGACGTTTATTTTAAAATTCTGTCAAGGATTTACGGTATAGCTAGGCCTAAAATATAAACTATTTAGCGTATTTAAACCTTAAATAAATAAATAAATAAAAGAACTAACCAAATATTAAAAGCCTACTTAGGATGTTATATTAATTACGAATGATATAATTAGGTTTAAATGTTACTTATCGCTTAATTAACTTATAATATTAATTAGTACGAAAGTATTAAAACGATTTTAATAAACGTTAATTTTGGTTTTATATTAAAAGGTTATAAAAATATACGTAAAGGCCTTATTAATAGCAAATTAATTCTTATATTAAAATAACTTAAATAACTATATACAAATATAAAAATAAAATTTAAATTTGTACGTAACTAAATAAAAAAGTATTATAATTAGAAAAGGTTAAAAGAATTAACCTTTTAAAAGGGAAACATAGTTTACTTAGTTATTAAAAACATTTAAATTAAGCGATTAAACAAAGAATTTAACTTTAAATATATCGGCCTACATAAGATTACCAAGAAGATTTCGAAAAATAATTATTAATTAAAACTACTACCTAAAATCAAACTTTACTTGATTTTTTACATTTCTTTACTTAAGTTAATAGCAGATATTATCAAGGTTAATACAAGATATAAAAAAGGTAAAAAAAGATGTATTAATATACGAAGTAGAAAAATCCTAGATATATGTAAAGAAAACGGATTTACTTAATATCTGATTAAATGGAAAAATTACCCAGATTCCGAAAATACTTGGGAACTCGCCAAAAATCTTATAAATACCTAGCGCCTATTAAGAAGCTTTTACCAGTAACGACGAGTACGCCTTAATCAGTAATTGATTAATTAATAAGTTTAAACCAGTTAACCGGGACTGCGACCTGACCCGATGTAACCGCGGCGACCGCCGCCTTTAACCGTTTTTGCTTCTTTTTTAAACGTTTAAATTCTTCTATAGCTTTTGTATTTTTAATATTACGTCGAAGTATTTCCATGCGGCGATAACGAAAAAGCCGTTTTTGTTTTCGTAGACGGTTAAGTTTATTAGTAGCAATTCGTAATGTTTTTCGAGCTTCCTTTTCCTTACGTTCCAGACGGTTTTTTTATCAAAATGTTTTTGATATTTTGTTTTCGAAAAACTAAAAATATTGTAAGGATTAGTATAACGAATGTACCGCGCGTATTTTACGGAATTACGGGCGACCTTATAATTTATGCCTTCCTTTTTATAACGAAAACAAAAAAGGATGGTAAAGTTAAAACAATTAATACGTTCTGAAAGAACGAAAACGTTAATACGTTAACGAAAATAACGTTTTTTAATTCGCCTCAATATAATAAAAATAAACAAATAAAAGTTACTTATTAAAAGTAACGAATAAACAAATTAATCTTTAAAAGCAAAAATCCTTAAAGGGGAAAAATCGTATTATAACCTAATAGTTTTAACCGTTATATAAACGGTCGAGTCTCCAAAACTGGACTTACTATAAGTTAAAAAGTTACGTAACCGGCTTAAAGGTTTTAATGTACTAAGCATTTTAAACTTTTTAAGCCGCTATAAAAACTTAAAAGCTTTAACGGATTTAAGGATTTAAACTGTTTATGCACTTTAGGCTAAGATAAGGATATATACGCTTATTATCTCTTATAATTTAAATAGTTTATTAGCTTATAATATAACTTGGTTACTTAAATTACTTTTAATAATCTGCTATTACCAGACGTAACTATTATTTACCTCATTGCTTAGTTTCTTACGATACTACTGCTAACATAAACCGGACGATTAGGTTTAATAGTTGGTTAAACCTCTTAGCCGTTACACGTACAATTCGGCGTGAACTAGTATGATCTACAGAATCTCTATCACTATAGCCCGGTTGGCCAGTACCTCTAGTTCGTAGCCTGGCTGTAGAAAGAGCATATCAGTGAAGATATTCTGCAAGGATCATGTTAAATGCCTGGCTTATAAATGGCGTACCTCTAGCTTGGTGTGTTACGATTTGCTTTTGATTCTGTTATAGCAGATGTGGCATTCCAAATGTGTTATCATAGCCAGCTTCAAAATCCGGTTACGCAACTATAACTGCCAGGTTCGTAAGATATTGCCCCAACTAGCGGGCTGAAATGGCCAACTTTTCTTAACAGTTCGCTAAACTTATGTCGTTCCCTAAGGTAATTACATATACATACCAAAGATCTCCAACTCGTGACGCAACTATAGAGTCGATCCCTTACATATTATCCTGATGACAACCGTATACTGTTCGCCATACCGAGCCTGAAGAGGTGACCGCTAGTTACGTAGTAATAGGAAACTCGAGTTTCCCAATGGACTGCCATTGGGATACACTCCGTAGAAAAATACTCTACCAGGAATGACGGCAGGTCAACAGACCCAATATGGGAAGCGTTTCCTTATCCAATAACATGCGAGATCTCTCTTGTCATAGTTAGGCTGATCGCGGGAGAAGGTTGCATAAGGTGTAGGAAGTGTAAATTGTCATAGATAATCTAGGCTTTAGAGAGCAGTAGCTAGAAAGCTTTATATATAATGTGGGAGCCCCGGAATAACGTTATTACGATGTTTCTATAATTCCTACAGGCTTTATTAATTAAGTAAATAACTCTTATTTTATAATATACTCTTAAATAAAAGGGACATATTCGTTTAATTTATTATTCGTAATTTTATAAAACTTTTAAATTAATATAATAATAAAAAATATACTTTCAATATAAATATTAAATATAATAATAAAAAGGTAAACTGTATATATTCCAAATAATTTCAGGAAAAAAGGTTTTACTTTTTTTTATTTATCGTTTATAATAACGGGTAACGAAAAATAAGTTCCTAGGTTTTATACGCGCTTATATTTATCATTTTTATAACGTTATAACTTTTAATTTCTTTTTTCTTTTTCTTTTTTCGGTTTTAATAATAATTTCGTAAATATTTCAAATTACGGAAAATTAATCACAAAATTAACGTTCTACGTATAAAACTTTATTATTATCGTTATTATTATTATTATTAAAAATACATATTTTTAACCCGTAATACGTATATTACGTACTTTATAAATTATTAAGTATATTAATTAATAATAATAACGTCACACACCACCGAACGGCGCATTCTTTAACATTCCGCAATATCGAATTCAAATAAAACAACTATAATATATTAAATTAATTCAAATTAATCGAACTCGTCTTCGCGAGATGTATCTATAACTTCCTCATAAGTCCGCGTATTATATCCGGGCTTGCTACAAACGCCATACTTCCGTTCTTTCGTTTTAACCCTTTTGCGACGACTACCTTCAGCCGTTATTAGCTGCATCTTTTCATTACCTTTTTCCTTTACGGCCAAAAAAGCTTATCCCTCTTATATAGCAAGTATCCCTCCTTTTTAAAAACTTTTATTTTTAATTTTGCGACGTTTGCTTAAGATATGGTTCGTTTCGTGTAATTAGGCGGTTTCTTTCCGAAAAAGAATAACTTCGTATAAAAGTAATAAGTTACTTTTTGTTAAAAAATTGACCGATTCGACCATTTCTGTCGGCGAGCTACCTTGGTAATTTTTAATCTTTTTTTATAAATAACGTCCTTACCTTATTATTTTACGGATATTTCTAAGGGTTTTTAAAGGAAAGAAAAAAATAAAACCGGTAAAGGTAAATGGCGAAACTATTAGTATAGATATAACCGGAAAAACGTTTAATTTAAAAAGAATGTTATTAGGATTAAATGGAATAAATCCAGCTTCTGTAAATCCGGATTTAATATTATCGGACGTTATGGGAACTTAAAACGCGTCGTAAAAGCCGGCAAGAAAATCTTCTTTCGTAATATAAGTATGGTAATATCGCATTAGGTTTTCGATATACCGCGAATAAGCGCATTTTAAAACAAAAAAACAAGAAATGTTAAAAAGTTAAAGCCGATGCGAAAAATGCGCGGGCATATAAAACGGAATAATATCGTAATTAACCTAATATTCTTCGAGTTTTATCGCATAGTAACTTTCGTAGCCGTCGAAAATAAAAATATATTTCGAATTAATCGTACGTATTCGAATATATTTATTAAAATACTATTTTTATTTTAACTTAATTTATTAATTATGCAGCTATTATTATTTAATATAAATTTTTAATAGGTTGCTGGTAATAACTTATCGCAGTATCAAAACTTAAGGTGATTTTTTCCCGTTATAATAATAAATGGCGATATAATCTAACTTTAAAAATTAATACCCTAAATAATTATAACCTAGTCTTTATTCCCTTATTACGCTTATTTAGGTTTTTTATATCTTTCGGTATTAATAATTACCATACCCGTTACTATAAGAAATTCCCTTAAAAACCTAGTTTTATCTAAATTATAAATATCTTTTTTTACGATACCGTATTTTGCGATAGTAGCCCGAACAAATTCGAACTATCTACGAAATATTTCTGGATTTTCGTATAAAACCCATTAATAATCGATTTTCCGATTTAAACGCGTTTAAAGCATTTTTTGTCGTTTAATAAATCTCGACGCCCAGTTAATTCCAACGCGTTCTACGACGCGTTAGGCGAGTAATAAATTCGCCATATCTTCAACATATTAATCCCGGATAAAAAACGTTTACGTATTTAGGTCAAAATTCCGTTTAAGAATCGATTTTTTTTTCGGTCGCCGTTAATTTTCGCGAATTGGAGATAATATCAGTTCGAGCGTGTCGACCGTAATATCGAGCTCTTAAGGTAGTTTCGGTAACATCGTATATAAAACAAAGCTTTTTAAAACTAAGTTTTTGGTTTACTTCTTAACCTGAACGGCTAAGTTCATTTTAGTTTCTTTTGTAAGGCGTTCCATTTTGTTAATGTTAAATGATGGAAAAATAAAGTTAAATAATTAGAATGCGTAAAGAAATGCGCCGTTCGGTGGTGTAGGACGTTAATAATAATAATAATAATAATAATAATAATAATAATAATAATAATAATAATAATAATAATAATAATAATAATAATAATAATAATAATAATAATAATAATA
>QJNU01000559.1:0-50149 GCA_004154915.1 Monosporascus ibericus
AAGACGACGACGACGACAACGATAACGACGACGACGACGACGACGGGGGGGAGGGGGGGGCAAAACATACAACTCTTTAGCATATATTTGCCAGCAAACTGTTGCATATAGGAAAAACCTTCTGGATATCGCCAGCAGGAAAACCTCATATGATGCCGTTAAGATAACAACGAAATTGGTACATACTGATAAATTCAGACGAAACGATAACGGGGATACTCCGAAAACCTGACGAATTACGAGGGATTAGCTGACTTTATGGGACATTCCGAAACCTAATGCGTTTTTAAATTACACAAGCGACAAGGCATAATATTTCCGTCCTTGTCTCGACGAGTGCCATCGGATAATAGTGTTAACAATTTTGGGTTCCGCGTAATAGGTAACGCTGCCATTCGGTTAGTGTCGTCTCCTATTAGTTGTTGACGAAAGGGCTCCAAATCAGGAGCGGGGTCTAGGTGAGAAGCCCTCGAATCATGATTGGGACGTTGTGTTTCTTCCCTAGGCCTGGGTGATTGTAAAGATCCAGTTTGCGGCCTAGGCATTCCTTCGCGGGTTGTTAGGAGCGTCTGGACTTGTGTTTTAAAGGTATGTCGTAATCGTTCCGCCAGCTTTACGTAATAGTAACGCGCGCTTTGCTGTTAGGTACGGACGGTCGGGTCCTGGTCCTCTAAGGACTGTAAATAATTATTAAAATCCTTAAGGTATTAGCTTGATCGTTATGTGGCTTGCTCTAATAATTCAGCTATAGCAAGCTCATAATGACCAGCGTTTCGAATAATAGTTTTAATCCAGGATTCAAAAACGGACCAGTTACGGACAAGTTTCGTTGGGTCTTCGGCCTCATCTCGCTGGACTTTTCTGTCCCATAAAGGCCGACATTAAGAATCTATTTTAAAAACAGCTAGGTTAATACGTTAGGTCTGGCGACGATATTTCTTTGGAACGGCGTCGAAGGCCCGCCGAAGGTCTGCCAGCCATTCGTCGCGTTATCGGTAACTGTACTTCAGTATGAAGGTCGTTATGAACTTTTCAAGGTTAACATCGTTTGCATCCGAGTCCGAATCTTGATCGGAACGCCGGCGCCGCTTAAAAGGAAGTAGAAAAGATAACTCAGCTTTTAACTCTGTTTGTTTCCGACGTAAGTTTGTTAAGCGCTAAAAACAATCAACTATAGCTTATAACACCGTTTCATTATCTTTTCCCACGTTTCGATTCGAGGAAGATTCGCCTTCGAAACGGGGCTAACTTTGCTGTATAGTATTGTAGCTTCGGGTTGTAAGGCGCGACATTTTGAAAACGTTAAAAATAATAATACTTTAGCCAAGGTAATTATAACAGAGATGTCAGAATTGTCACATGCGGGCTCTTAACAAAGGTCAGATTAGCTATATTCAGGATAGAAGAACTAGACAAAGACTGACATCTAGGGAACAAAAAAGAAGAGAGAAAGCCCTTTAGGCCCTGGAGCGCTATATATACAGTTAGGATGACTAGCCTAGCTGGCGCCATGACAAATAGGTATCTCCTATTTCTATACTGCGGCAATCATTTTAAGGTAATAATATGTCTTAAAAATTCCATTTCTTACGTATAAAATTAGCTTTTTTTTATGTTAATTAATAAGTTAATATTTTATAAGGCTTAAAGAATTATGTAAACGTATTTTATATATTCTTCTTTATTTTTCGAGTAAATAAGGATATCGTCGAAGTTATAAATAACGAAAATGTCTAAGTATTTCCCAAGTACATAATTAACTGTTTGCTAAAATGTTGCTAATACGTTCGTAAGTCCGAAAAGTATAATAAGGTATTCGAAAATTCGTATTTCGTTTTAAAGGCTGTTTTTTATTTTGGTTCTGATTTAATACGGATTTAATTATATCCTTTTTTAAGGTTTAGGCTAGTAAACTAATTTAATCCGTAGAGCCGATCTTTTATTTTATTAATTAGGGGTAACGATATGCTATTTTTAACCGTGATATCGTTTAATTGTTTATAATCGATAATCAGACGTAGCTTTTTATTTTTCCTTAGTACGAAAAATATAAGGTATCCGGCTGAGAAGTTGGAACGTCGTATATAACTTTTCCGACGTTTATTTTCGAAATATTCGCGTAATACCTATAACTTTATCTTATTAACGTTATAAATAGGATAAAATCTAAACAATATTCCCTTTTAAGGATTATGTTATGGCTTTATTTGTTATATTCCTGTAATTTCGTTTCGAACTTTTTCCGAAATAGTCGATTATATTTATGGTATTATGAAGGTACGTTAGCTATAATCTTTAACTTTGGGGTCTGGTATTATAGGTAATCCTTTATCTTTCGTAACTTTATTCTCATAGTAACGATAATGCGTCGTATTCTTTTTTGGTGCCCTTATTTCTTTTTAATATTTGGTTCTTATAAATGGTAATGTTTTTATTATATTCTTATGCCTATATTCGTCGCTATTTTCGATCGAATGTTAAGATCTTTTCGTATCTTACTTTTCTTTTTCGAGTAGATATAAAATAAACTTTACCCGGCTAATTATCTAATCGATTAAAGGGTTGTATTAATATAGCTATAGTTTTTCGAGGATTATATCGTAATTCCTTAACGGAACGATATCGAAGTCTGCTATTTGGTTTCGTCCGTTAACGAAAATCTTAAGCTGATTAATCTTGCGGGTAATCTTTCCGTTATCGTAGGTAAACGCCTAACCTTTTAAGTTCTTAGTAATATAAGGTTTTATCTTTTTTTTCTATGATAATCGAAATCGGTTAATTATATCCGGCGTAATATAATTACCTATTATTATTCCGTAATCCATAAGTACGGTAAACCAGTATGTCCCAATTCGTATTCGTAAAATAATAAGGTCGTTTTTGGCTTTTATTATTACGTTTAAAGTCTTTTTAGGAAGCTTTTGCTAGCTTTTATAGATTTTACCATCCTGTGGCTTTCTTACAGGTGGCGTTCGTTTTTTAATTCGTTTTTAACGCCTTAATGCGCTTTTGATTTTATACGTTAAGAGCTTGTAATTGCTTTAGTTATCCCTCCTATCGCCGTAAAGTAACTTCGAGTAAGAGAGTATATGTCTGGAAGATTTCTTTGTTAATATATTCTGGTTTGGGGGCCTTTTATCCCTTCTGTCGTACTTGGAACTGGGTATCGTATTGCCTTACGTTTTCGTTTTTTTTTTTTTCGTCTCTAATTTTTCGTTACTTATTTAGGTTATTTATAAAGCTTAAATGGAAGTTTAACCTCGTAATTACTTCAAAAGATATTTTTATAATTATTTAATAAACTCATTTTTGTTTTATTTTATGGTTGTACCATCCGAAATGATATATGGGGTTTTTATCGGGATAGGTTCTTTTTTCGAGTTAACTTGTTGTTATTATAATAATATTAATAATATCGTTTAAGGCGTATGTTTTTAGGTGTTTGTATTATCGTTGGTTCTTAAAGTCTTTTCTTTTTTAAATATAAAAATCGAATCCTTAATTATATATTCGTATAAATCGTTTTTCGATATACCATTAGTTTTTCATATATTTAAGGTAATAGATGCGCTTGTATTAAATAACATGAAATTTCCCGTATTAGTTTGGCTGTCCTGGTAATAAGTTCTCGTTCTAACATTGGTACTTCTTAATTTATACGTTTAGTTTTAATTATTCGTACCGTTATCGCCCTTTCTTTTAGGAACGGGAAAGTAACTTATTTTTTTAAAACCTTTTTTTATCCATCGTATTCCTTTAGCTATTAGGTTACTATAAGTCCTATAATAAGGGTTCGCTATTTTTAAATAATTACTTAAGATAATCTCTTTACCTTTTATTATCCTTGTTATACTTTCTTAAAGGCGTTATAGTCGTCCTTAATTTTAATTATATTAATTAATCGGTTATTATCGCCTTAATTATTTCGGGAGGGGGCCTTAAGTAATCGGTATCCAGGTATTTTATCGTAACTTTTTAAATGCCTTACATTAAAGGGCTTTATATCCTATCTTCATATAATTAAAGCACTTAATGGTACGCGGGTTACGTTGTTAAATTACGCCTAATTTTATAAGTTCTAACGCCGTTTTATAGGATATATTCGTTCCTCGTGGCGTACGGATATTAAGAAAATATTTTAGTTTGTTACTTTATCGTTTTTTAGAATATTAAATATTTTAGCTGTATTGTCGGTCGTCGATTCTAACTATTATAGCACTATAATCTACTAACCTTTCGGGGCGTTTATTTTTAAACAGTTCTTTTTATATTCTTTTTCAGGCCGTCGAAAAACGTAATTATTAATACCTTTTATCCTTAATTAAGTCTTAGGGTGAATTAAACGACGGCATTGCCGTGTTTAAAAATTAATCCCTTTTGCTTTAAATCCTTAATTTTATTTTCGGCTTTAATCTTTTCGTTTATTATTCCGAATACCTTTTTTAACCTTGTCTTAAACTTTTTGTAATCGTTATAAATAGCTATGGTTTCTGTAAACCTTTATTAAGGGGGTTTGGTAACCTATTTATGAAAGGTAAATTTAAACGAAATAACCGCGTTTTTAATTAACTGTTTTATAACGAATTAAATTCGAAAGGTAAGTATTGTAAATTCAATTAGGAAGTACTTAAAATAAATACGGCATTCCGTAAGAAATTGTTATAATTTGGTAATAATTCCGTCGAAAGGGATAAATTTAATAAACATTAAAGCTTTTCCGGCTTTTCTACCATAGGCTGTTTAAGGAAGCCATATTAATCACTTTAATTAATATAGTTAATCCGGTTATTTTATATTTACTTATGTGTTTACTTCGGGTTTTTAGGTTTTTAATTAATTACGGGTTTCCTTAAATATACGGGTAAGTTCGATCTTATCGTTAATAAGTTGCATAACCGCGTTAATTAGTTAGTTAAGTCGGCGTAAGGCTTTTCCTAGGAAAGATTAGGTGGAGTGTTTTTATTATCGGAATTTATGGTATTATTTTCGCTGATTTAAAAGGTTTTTTTAAAAACGGGCTGCTTATTAAATAATATAATGTTAAAAATATTGCTTAAAGTTTGATAATATTATTAAATTAAAGCTTATAACCTATAACGGTTAAAAAGTTTGATTAATTATTAAACTTAAGTTATACGGTTTATATTAATAATAATATCGTAAAATATTAAGTAATAAGGTATGCGATAATTACGTTTAATAATAACAGATTATTAAGGGTAATTTAGGTAACCAAATTATATTACAAGCTGGTAATTTATTTACGTTATAGTAATAATATCATATATCTTAATTTGGATTCTTCTAGATCCGTTTATTTATCCGGATTTATTTCGTATAAGTGGATTGGATTCCCATAGATCTGGAGATCCATCCGGATTTATGTCGTTTAGGTGCATAGGTCCCTTTGGATCCGTTCATTTATTCGGATCTATGTTACATGACCTGGTCGGTGGTGTTTTAAGTCTTGTCCCGACCGTGTGCCCAAGCTGGTAAGGTGTTGGTTTGTAACAGCTGATCAGAGTCGTCGACCTCCAGAATACGGATTTCCTTTAAATATCGGTACCTTTACTTTCGACAGGGTTATTCTATAGCTAATTACGTATGGGTATTTTTTTTATAAAACGGCTTTTTATCCTTGCCGATAAAATAAATTATATTAATCTTAATCATACCGTTTTAATTAGGAACAAAATCCTGTCGGGACGGTTTTAAAATTTATATAAACTTCGAAAAATTAATAAAAGTAATTAAGGTATTATCCGAGTTAGTTTTAGGCGATTCCTTACCTCTATAAATGTCGTCTCGCCGATTAAAATATCGCATCTTTTCCTTAAAGCGATTAAAAAAGCCCGGTAAGTTATGAATCTATTTTAAAACTTTCTTCCAGATCGGAAATTGCTAATCGATAACTTGGCTTTTAAAGACCTGGGGAAACTATATTATGCTTAACGTAATTCGATCGTTAAATATTTTTAAGTAAATCGTATATCCGTTATCGTTAAGTAAAATCAGTTCTATACTTTCCATATTCCTAAATAAACGGCATTTATTTATATTATATCTAAGTTTTAAACAAAACCAACAGGTACTATAATTAAAACCCGTTATATCGTTCTTTTCTACCTACGTAATTATTTCGATAACCTTTACGATTTCGGTAATTATTTCGGTTACGGTAAAAGCTTAATCGATTAAAATTATCTAACTAGAAGTTTATTGCATTAATCGAAAGATTAACACCGTAACTGCAAACCCAAAATACCTCCTATCCTAATAAAACGTAATACTATAAGTTCCAGGCAGCTTTTCGGTTACGCATCTCTTTTTTAAAAGCTTTTAAGTTCTGAATTTATCGAATTTAGGCAATCTTTAAATCTTATAATACATTCGTAATTTCGGATACTTAATTAATACTGTTCGCTGGTATTTATCGCGGTTAAAGGTTTCCTTATTATTATTACTTAAGTTATTAAGTTAAGTGAAGCCGGTCGTTATTTTCATGGTCGATATCAAAACGGATATTTCCTTATTATCGGTTATAACCTTTATGTTTAAATAGTTTAGCCTTATTAAAAGCTTAATCTTTAATTAATATCGATATATTATCGTAATTTGTCGTATATAAATCTTTAAGCTTTATAAAGGAATTATTAAGAACCTTCTCGAGATAACCGGTAGATAATCCTTTTAGTAAGCTTTCCGTATATTTGTTTTTATTAATTATCTTTTCCTTTAACTTAGATTTTTCTAGATTGTTTTTTATTTTAATAACGTGCTTGAAATAATATTTATAAACTTAATTAGGTTTATTACGTTAAACTTATTTCGTTCAAATCTTTAATCGGTTTTTGGCAATCCGGATTCGCTTTAAATCCTATAATTTAAAAGTTTTTAAAATAACCTTAATAACGTTATCCCATTTAGTAAATCCTTTAATACTAACCTTAACTCGGTTTTTTATAATAATGTTATTCGTCGAAAAGGGTAATTTAACGATTATCTTAAACTTTATCAGCTTATATTTCTTAAATAATTTGCTAACCCTTTTAAGTTAATCTGTAGCTTCAGTTTTAAAAAAGCGAAAATCCGGGAAGATAAATGAATTCGGGAAAACTATTAAAAACGAAAGCCGGTCCATAAAGTCCATTAAAAACCGTATCCTTATTAATTAGTTTATGCAAAAAATGTAACGTTTAGTATTAATACCGCAAATCTCATAAATAATTTTAAGAATTTGTAAAATTATGCAATCTTTTATTTTCGTAAGGTTTTAATCGAGATTCCAGGAATTACTTAAAAGCTTAAATTCCATATAGGTTTTAAGGATTTAATCGGATTGCTTAAGGGTTTTTCCTTATTAACTTTATTTTCGTAAAGGCTGTTTATTAATCGGTATTAAATAATAATATTTAAAATAAAACTTTAGTTTTCTTTTTAAAGAAAATAAGGAATTCCGGTATAAATAAAAGGCCTTATTATCGCTTAACTTAAATAATAATCTTAAAAAGCTTTAACAGACTTTTAGTAACCTTATTAAAGTTTATTTTAAATTAATCAGATTTATTAATCTTAAAATTATTCAAGTTTTAAGGCGCCGGGTTAACGGGAATATATTTAGGCATAAAGTAAATAACTATTCGTAATATTTATTTTAAATATATTTTTTATTTCTTTTGTAATAAAAAAATAAACAACCTTTTCCTTTTATTATTTGTCCTAACGGTTCTATCCTAATAAACTTATTATCTCAGGCCTATATTAAACTGGGCCTTTTTCAGCTTACTTATTAATACTTTTATTACCAATTTAAATGCTTTAATATCAAAGCTAACTAAAAATAATAAGTCCTAAATAATACTTTTTAACAATAACCAAATAAGATATTATCCGATTAATATTAGTAAAGTTTAAAGTATGTTATTTATTATCTTACTTTTAACTTTCGTATTATATTAAAGAATATTAATCCTTTTTCGTTCTTTTCCTTTCGTCCGTAATATTAATAATTCCATACCCTTAATTCTTTTCTTACCTAAATTCGTAATTTGTTCCATATCGTTAATCTTATCGTCGGTCCCATTATTTAATTAGTTAAAATCCGAATAGTTACGTCATCAGCGACGTAATTATGGCTTTAACAGCTTTAATTTAAAATATTTTGTAATTTTAATTTTGTTACGTTAATATTTATATAACATAATTTATTTTTTAAATTACATAATCGGTTTAAAACTTAAGTAATCGGTTTATGTTCCGAAACCGGTTACTTTCCGCGTTTATGCTCCTTTGTCGTTTTTTAAATAAAGCCGTATTTTAAAACCAGGTATCGTATTTTTAGCTTAGCAACTTTCTTATTAATCGTAAAAAAGGTCGCAGCCTTATCGTAAGACCTTATCCTTTTTTTAATCGTCGAATTCGCGTATCGTTATTAAATCGTTATGTTCGTAATCGTAACCGTAATCATAATCGAAGTCGCGTTTTAATTAGGACCTCATCCGTTTCGTCTAATATTCGAAAATCGCAAGTTGCCTTGGTAACTAACTAAAGCCAGTTTCCTTGCATTAGCAGCTAAATAAATTGAAAGGGGGTAATTTAATCCTAATCAATACATAATTAACGAAAATATCACGATTAACCCCGCGGTTTAAAAGATAATAAAGGTAACGCAAACTGTATTATATGGTATTAAATCCATATATATGAAAACGATGATAAGTACCTAGTTTTTTTAGGGTTATGCCCAGCGAAAAATGAACTCCTAGAAATACATGACTAATGATGACTAATTAATCGGCAAAGCCATGTACCCGGCTCTGCACCCTGCACCATTTCACTATATGACATGAGCCATTACGAAAAAATCGTATACAACCTAACATCATTCCCACGACTCTAAAAGAAAAGCTTTTAATAAAATAACCGAAAAATTAACAACTATATTCGAAATAAATATAATCAGGTTAGTATAACGTTAATAAACAAATTTCATTAATTCGTTATTAAAAGCATTAACGTAATAATATCTTATATACCTGTTATTACCTATAAACGAAATATTAACTTATAAATAAAAAAGACCGCTAGGTATAAATAACGACATTATATAACACTCACGATTAAGTTATCCAGGCTCCGAAATAATCGTTTAACTACATTTCCATACTAAAGGAATCCGATGAAAAGGTTTTATAGTAATCGAATATTGAGCATATAATAAGGCCAAACCGAAAGAATAAATACGTCGCGAACCTTAAAAAGAATATCCCGATCAGGACAAAAAATCGCCATCAACTTTACTAACTTTGAAAAAAACCTTAAAGATATAAATAAGTTATATTCGCTACCAATAAATACTTAGGTTTTATTTAAAATACCGACCTAAAAAATCGGAAACAAAATATATTAATTACAACATTTCGATACCTTTTATAAGTTTTAAAAAGAATTAAGATAAGGTTTTCCCAGAAGTACTTAAATACAATAACGAAATTTTAAAAATTTATTAACTTCGAAATATGCTTTAATCGCCTTTTTTATATATTAAACTTAAACCCTTAACATTATATACTGAATTGAGACGGGGCTTATCGTAGTTGATGTATGCAGGACATCTTGATTGGTTACTTCGAAGAAGAAAGTGTCGGGCGTGTCTTGGTTCTCTAGAAGACTACATGCAAAAGTTGTCAGGTTAGATCTTTATAGACCGTCGCCGACCTACTAGATATCGCTCTATTGGAGCTCACCGGCGAAGCAAATAGAAGCAGCTAGAAACAGCGCTGCAGCAAAGCTACAGCGACGCTGCAGAGCTACAGCTGCACCTATACCACACCCTACACCACTTCAATACCTAAATTCACAACGGAGGTATAAAACGCTTAAAGGATATATTTAAGGAAAAAGCAATCACAATGCGAAATAACGTTAAATTACTTACGGTCATAATCGTATATATCTTTAAAACGGTAATATATTTATGTAACCGTACCTTTAAATACGCTTTCTTTTAACAAACTCTATATAAGATTTATTATACTTATCCGGCGTATAAAAACGGCGTTACAATACTTAATCAAAAGCCTTAATAAGCTCACCTTCGAACTTAGAGCTATATAACTTACGTTATAACGATCACCGCTATCAAAAAAACTTTAAAAGCTAAATCTCAAAGTATAAGTAAGGTTCCTTATCGGTTACCGATTAACAAATGTTTACGAAATTGAGAACCCACTAACAAATAAAGTTATTACCATCCGAAATATTTAATTTAACGAAAAGGTTACTTTCTCTAGTAATATTAAAAGCTTCAAAGATAGCATATTTTAGGTTATCAAAATGTTATAAACCAACACCTCACAGTCTTAGGAGAACGGTCGGGATAAGATTGGGACAAACACCGACTATAATCACGTAATTTAGATCCGAATAGATTTTTTGATTTAAAGGGATTACAACTTACAACATATATTTTCGTCACTTTTTATAACTTAAATAAATTACTAAAATATAATATAACTTAATTAGCTGAATTATTTTTAATAATTTATTATTACTAAATATAATTATTTTATAGTTTATTATTTAATTTCCTATAATATTACAATTAATATAAATCGTACGATTAAATTTAATAATTAATTAAACAGATTAACCGTTATGTAGTACAAACTTTTATTTAATATATTATCAAATTTTAAATAATATCTCTACATTATATTTACTAATAAGTAACTCGTAATTACCTCGAACGAACCTGTATTTAAAAGATTAAAAGATGTCATAATTATTATAACCCAAAGGATTTAAAAATTAAAAAGAGTAAACGAACAACTTAGAGCTTAATTTATTAAAAAACCTGAGTAAAGAATTAAGGCTTTAAAACCTTTTAGTAATACCAGAAAGGTATAGTCTTTTTTAATTTAAGCGAAGTTATATTTTTACTTTTACTGAAATCCTATAATAAATAAGGTTAACCAAAATTATTAGTATTATTAAAAGCCTTTAAAGAATAGTTAAAATAATTTAATCCTACTTTCGGAAACTTTTTAGAAAATGGAAAAAATAATTTTAACAAATTATGCGAATATTATACTTATTTCGAATCAAGGTTTAAAAATATATACGGAAACCATAACGAAAAACAAAAAGCCGGATAAAATATTTTTGAACTGTCTTAAAAAGGCCTAATATTAAAGTACCCCGGATTTTTTAAACAAGGTTTAGCGCGTACCGGATAAACTAAGAAGAGAGTTATAATAAATACCTTTTACTAAAGCTCAAAAAAACTATTAAAGATAAAATAATCCGTTTTAAAATATTACTTGCCTTCGACGAATATATCAATTAAGTAATTAAAATTAACAACCGTTAATACGAAAGTTAGATAAAAAAAGGATATTATATCTTTAAACTCGGATATTCGAAAGGCAACCAACAAAAAAAGAGATATATATCTTACAGCTTACGGAATAGCATCAAAACTTATAAAGTTATGTCTAATTCAATAACGTAACTTTCGGATTATAAAATGCTATAATTATAATAAGATAAGATATAAGGCTTATTAATATAAAATACTTAGAGGAATAACGATAAGATACTTAAATACCGGTTTTTTTAAAGACCTTTATAAAATAATTAAAGTAATGATAATAGATTAATTAATATAACTGGAATTAAAAGCAATTATAATCTATTTACGAAAATACGATAAAATTCTTAAAAAATAAAAAGGTTATCTTAAATAACGATTTAAAAATAACGAACCTTTATAATAAGACTTAAAATAATTTAATAGCTCAAAGAATACGACGGATAAAAGGAGCTTACTAAAGATAAATTACTTTTCTGATCTTAACAAAAACGATGATAACGATACGAACAGTTAGAACTAAACTGATATAAAAAGTTTTATACTATTTATTATAAGGGCATTTATTATCTTAAATAGATAAAAACGTAATAGTATATCGAAAACGACTTATACGAATATATTACTAAATTTTCGATTTTTATAACTAAATCGGAAAGGATTTAAAGGATTAACGATAATATAAATACATAAAAACATACGACTTTCAGGATAACATCGACGTTATTACGGCAGCAATAAGTTAACCGGAAAAAAAAACCTACTCTAACGAAAGCTTTACGTACGATTTGGGATAATATAATTACGAAACGAAAAAAAGAATAGATATATTAAATAATTATAAAAACATATTTAAAAGCACTAATAACTTACATTTCCCATTAACATTTACGAACGATCCAGATAAACGATCAAAAATTAAATATAAAATCTAGAAAAGAAATAAAAAAAAATAAGATAATACGACATCTAGTTGCAAGAACGACAAAAGGGACAGAAAGTTCACAAACTAAATGACATTAACTAAAAAAAGCTTTTAAACGCAAATCCTTTTATTCGAAGTTACCCTACGCCAATAAGAAGAATGATTAAAGCAATTATAAGCCCTTAATTAACAAAATCAAGAACGTATCAAAGCGTTAAAAGACGTTTTAAAAGGCGAACGTTATTTATAAAAAAGCGGTAAAATAATAAAACTTAGAAAAGCTAATAAACTTTTTCTAAAAAGGCTTTAAACGTAATCATAAAATCCGAAAATAACTTTATCATCTTACGAATACGAATTAAAATATACTAATTTACCGCATTCATAGATTACAGAGTAATAAGAAGTAATTATATTATGCCGAACATAATTAACCGATTTCGATTACCATAAAAAATACAACCTTACATCGCCGAAAACGTAAAAAGTTAGATATTCGCTTATGATAATAAAAAGATTTCTCGTAAAATTAATTGCTTCGAAATTTTTGCTCAAAAACAAAACTAAATAAGAAACTTTAATATCGTTCCGAGAGGAAATTAAAACATAATATTTAGAAAACTATAATTATACAAATATAACCCCTTGCTTGATTAAATAACTAAGGAGGTAAAATTTACTTTATATCCCTTTGATAAAAAAGGAACAATACGAAAATATTTTAATATTCGATCGACGATGGCGACAAATATAAGCATAAGAATACGACAAAATCCTCATTACGTATAAAATTAAAACATAAAAAAAAGAAATAAGGGCACCATAAAATGATTCGACTTATTATCGTTAGCATTAAAACAAAGTTACGAAAAGTAAACGATTACCTATAATATCAACCCTTAAAGCTAAAAATGATAATTAACGTACTCTTATAATATTACAAATACGAAAGACTATTTCGAAAAAAAAAATCGAAACGAAATTATTAAAATATAACGAATAAAACTACAAAATGAGTTTTAAAAAAAGAACATTAATTAATTTTTATTTAATTTACAAGCTTAATAAAATAAGATTATAAATGTTACACAAGTGTTTAAAAGAAAATTTATAAAAGGTTATATACGACGGTTTAACTTATTAACCGATTACCTTATATTCTTATTACTAATAAAAATAGAGAATTACCTTTAATTATTAATTATAAATAACTAAACCATATTAGCATTGAAAATAAAACATTATTATTCTTATTTAATAAAATAGGAAATCACCTTTATAAAACAAATTAGTTTATAACCCTAAATCTTAAAAAAGAATATGATTAAATCCGTATTAAATTAGGATATAAATATAAAATAGCTTATAAAACGAAATACGAACGTCTTGAATATTTTATTATATTTTTCGAATTTACGAACGTATTAATAACCTTCTAACGAATAATTAATTACGCACTTAAGGAATACCTAGATATCTTCGTTATTTATTACCTCGAAGATATTCTTAATTACTCGAAAAATAAAATAAAATATAAGGGATACGTTTACATAATTCTTAAGCCTTATAAAACGTTAACCTATTAATTAACATGAAGGAAAGTTAGTTCTTTATATAGAAAGTAGAATTTTAAAATATATTATTACCTTAAGATATACCAGGATAAATCTTAAGAAATCGCTATAATATGGAAATAGCAAATACTTATTATGATTATAAAAATATATAAGCGTTTTCCGGATTTATTGATTACTATAAAAGGTTTATTCGATACTTTATTAAGGTAATTATATTATTATTAAACCTAGTAAAAAAAGGAAATAAACTTTTTTAAATAACAGAAAGGGTAAAAGCCTTTTAAAAAAATAAGAACGTACTTACCACCGAGCCAGTATTAATTATATATAACCCAAACCTCTTAAATAAACTTAAAACTAAGTCTTTAAATTACGCTTTAAACATAATAACCGGATGCCCTAAAAATTAAAGCAACTTATATCCTATCGCCTTTTATTTTTATAAGTTAAAAAAAGTAAAGTTAAATTACGGTATTCACGATAAAAGATTCATGGCCGTCGTTAAAGAGTTTCGAAAATTTAGATATTATCTTAAAGGAAACCTTTACTAAGTTAAGGTATATACGGATTATAAAAACCTTATTCGCTTTACTACTACTAAAAAGCTAACAGAACGATAATTACGTTACGCTAAAGAATCAACAAAATATAACTCTGTTGTCCTCTATTAAAAAGGATTAAAAAAAGCAAAGTAAAGGTACTAAATTAAAAACTAAACCTAAAAGAAAAGTTAAGGTTAATTATTAAATCTTCGATATTACGTGAAAAAATACCTACAACCACCAAAGATAATAACGATTAAAGCAGCACCTTTTAATTTATACTAAAAGCTTCAAGAGTAAAACAATAACCTACCTAAAGATTAAAGAATAAAAAAATATAAATCGTAAGAGAATGCCAGGAAATATTATACGAAAAATATATGAACATTAATTATACGGATACATAGGAATTCATAAAATCTTAGAAAGAACATAACGTATTTATTATTTCATTAAAATAAAATTAATAATAAAGAATTATAATCATAATATTACGTATATAATAAAGCAAAGGCTCGATGATATAACTTATATCGAAAACTATAATTATTACTAATCGTAAAATAATAATAAATTTTAATTATTTTTCATTTTATTATAAAACTTTTATTATTAAAAGATCTAATTACGGGCGTATATTACAATAGTATCTTTATAATAGTTAATTAATTTATTGAATCTTCTTATTTCATATTATATAATAAGAATATAAATATAAAATAATTAACATATATCTTTTCAAGATATATTATAAAAATGTACGGACTGTTAACGGAATTTATTTTAAATAAAAACGATATTTACTTTAAAACTTTGGCAAACGTTTATAACGTAACCAGGCTTAAATTATAAATTATCTAATGCATTTAAACTTTAAACTAATAAATAAATGGAAAAGTTCGAGAAAATATTAAAAGTTTATTTATAATGCTACCTTAATCACGAACAAAATGATTAAGTTTAAAACTTAGTTACAACGTAATTAAGCTATAATATTAGTTATTATAAAAATATTAAACCGATTTTAATAAATATTAACTTTAATTGTAGATTAAGGTTTATATGAATATATATAAGAAATAATTACTTAATATTAAAATAACTATTATATTAATTTAATTTAGATAATTATGAATAAAAATACAACTAAAACTTAGATTTCCAGGTAATCAAGTAAAAGAAAATATTACAATTAAAAACGTAACAGAAATAACCTTTTAAAAAGAAAAACCCGTTTACCTAATTACTAAAAATATTTAAATTAAATAACTAAATGAAACGCTTACTTTGGAATATAGTAACTTATATAAAATTATTAAGAGGAATTTAAAATGTTTTTACTAATTAAAACTATTATTTAAAATTAAAGTTTATTTAATTTTTTATATTTCTTTACTTAAATTAACAGCACATATTATTAGGGTTAAAAAAATAAAAAGAAACCAGAAAAAGATGTACTAATATATAAAGTAAAAATAATTTTAAATATATGAAAAGAAAATGAACTTATCGAATATCTAGTGAAATGAAAAAGTTACCTAAACTTCGAAAATACTTAGGAACCCGCTAAAAACTTTATAAGCGCTTAACGCCTTTTAAGAAACTTTTATTAATAATACTAAAAGTGTTTAAAATAATTGTTTAGTCCGAATTTATTAGAAAAAACTAATTAATAACCCCCGAAGTAAATTAGTTAATTACCCGCGTAACTTAAACGGCCTACGCGATAGCTTCTACCTTGTTTTTTTTTTACTCCTTTAACTTATTTAATGATTATAAATTACGATTAATTATTTCGATACCTTTAAAATAAAGAAACTCTTCTTTTAACAATGTAAACGTTAAAATGAGTTATGACTTTATTTATTTTTTGTTGCAAATACAAAAAACGGGTTTTAGTAAGAATTTTCCTTCGTTTTAACCGCTCCTTTATCTTAATAATATTACGCAAAAAATTAATCGGAATACTCGAACCATTACAATTTCGTTTTTTAAAAATATGGTTCTTATACCGAATGGTACCTTCCATTATAACACATTTTTCCTTATATTTAAAACATACGGAATAAGGTAATAACTTCGAAACCTAAATCTAAGATAATAAAAGCCAGGTTCTGGCACTTCTTTTTAAAATTAAAGCGCTTTCAATTTTTGGTTTTTTAATAATTCTATTAATTATGATAAAGGTTAACGTTAAAGAAAGAAAAGAAAATCATACTTACCTAAAAGTTAGAAATCCTTACGATAAAAATCCGAAAGGGGAAAAATCATATCATGTCAGATTTAAGAGACATCAGTTATGTTGTTATATTAGGCTAGATACGTGTGCTGTTGCACGCGTACAGCGTTAAGTAGCTTAGCCACGAAACATGTATGGGCCGATTAATAGGTGATCTTTCCGTATATGGGGTGCGCTACGTACCCCCCAGCTAGCTGACATACCCTTTTAACGCCTTAAAGTCTTTACGGCGTTGATCGTTATACTTTATCATTTCCTAAAGCTATAGCTATTTATTCCACCTTTTTTCCGGCGATTGAATCCTTTTGATTAGCTAATTCCTTGTTTGAAATAACCTTTAAAGCTTTTTTCCGCTGGTTTAAGGCTTTTATGATATTTATTAGTCCTAGCTGTTTTTTAAAGTTGCTGAAAGTTTTTCGTGATAGGGTTTTAGTTACTCCATTAGCTAGCATGTCGCCTATAGGCGTATAATTTACTTTGATCAGGTCCCTTTTTGCTGCCTTTTGTAGTTAATGGTTATGTATATTTACGTACCGTAGCTTTGTTTGTAAAAGTGCGATGTCGGCGTTAACTAGCCGTATGGTTTGTTAATTATCATATTATATATTTAGCGGTTTTGTATCGAAACCGACTTTTAGTTTTTTAATTAATTAAAGATTGAATAAGGTTTTTTTAATAACTTGTATAAGGGATAATAATTTCGTTTCGGTTATAAAAATAATTATTATATTTTCTTTATTCGTCCGTTATTTTATTACTTTTCCGAAAAGCTTTATTATATAAGTTTGGGAACTTTTTTGATCGATTGTATTATCCGCGAAAAAGGCGTTACTTTATATATTTATCGAATTTTTGTTACCGAATTATAACGTTAACGTCTTAATACTAATTAAGTATAATATAATTTTATTAATAACGTTATAATATATTTTATTAATGTTTTAATTAAATTATGCGAATCGAGATATTATAAAGAATATATTAGGTCGCGTATTAATTATAATATATAAAATAAAACCGATTCTTTTAGTATATATTAACTAAGCTTAAATAAATTAAATCAGGATTTAATAATAGCTTAATGTTTATTAATAGGGTTTTGGTAAAATTATTTCAACCTTTTTTAAGGATTAGATTAATTAATTTATTTATAAAGTTAAATTAAAATAGCTAGGTTTTCTTATTAAGTTTACTTTTAATTATTTCGATTTTAAAAAATTATTATAAGTTTTTATTCTTTATAATAGTATATCGCTTTTGTATTTATTAGATTAATTAATCAATAAGGTTTTAATACTTTTTATTATACGTAATAATTATATCTTCGACGTAAAAAAATAAAAGCACATTTTAACGAAAAAAATAATATCGTTCGTAAGAAATAAAGTTAAGGTTTAAATCCTTAAGTATGTTAATAAAATCCTTTTATTAAAATAAAGGGGATTCTTTTAATCCGTATAATGCCTTTTTAATTAAAAATATTTTATTACGTTATGGGTATTTTAAAAGCATTTGTATGTATGTTTCATAAGGTAAGTTCGCGTTAATAAAAGCGTTTATAGCATTATATTATTTAAGTTTTAGGTTAAATTTAGCCGTAATAACGATTAAAGTTCAAAACGACCTTTTAATAAGTATAAATACGTATATATCGTTATATGCGTTTTTAAGTTATTAATTATTTCGTATAATAAAACGGGCTTTATATTTTTAAAGCCAATTATGCTTATTAAATTTATAAATGTATATTTATATGCATTTTAGTACCTGTTTCCCTTTAATAGATAATTAATTAACGGTTTTTTAGGATTTTATTTTTTTGTAACTTTGCAGGTAAGCCGTTTCGGCGTTACGAAATATCTTTTTTAACGGGTGTATATTTACCTTTTTATAGCCTAATGGCGATGGCGGCAAGTTTCGCTTATGTACTTGGTTTAACGATTTAAGTAACGTTTTTATTTTTAATATATTAAAGCTTTTCCGATTAAGGCAGCGCGTATTTTAAGTTTTTAATTTTTTTAAATTTCTACAGTTTATCGGCCGGTTATTACGCGTATTTATAAAGTAGGTTATTCGTCCTGCATTAAATGCGGCTCTTTAAATTTTGTGGTCGTTTTTTATAATACCTTTTTATCTTGGAACGTACGGGAAGCCTATGTTTATAATCCGTAAGGTACTTTTATTTTTTACTGCTACTTTATATTAGATAAAGCGACGGGAGCCTAAGGTTACCTTTATTACTTCCGCCGGCGTAATAATTGTAATAATTATTAATGTAGACGTTGATAGCGGTGATGGTTTAATGGTTGGAAATGGCTTAAATAAAGTGGTTGTATAAGGATAATTAGTTTTATGTGAATAAGCTTGTTTTTTTTTTATTCCGTACGTCTTTTTTGCTTATGCCACCTTAAAACTATCTTTCCGCTCTAGCCGGTAATTAAATCCCGTTCGGGTTTTTATCCTTTTTTTGGATATGTATTAGGTAGTTATTAGTTTGATTAGGTATCTTTACCTGTCGGAACAAAATCTGCAGTTCGTTTTCCGTAACGTAAAGGAGGTCGTTTTTAAGGTTTCTAATATTATTAAAGAAGGTAATTTTCTTATTAAATTATACGTTTCGAATGCCGATAACTTTGTTCGTTAATAAGTTCTAAACTTCGTAAATATTTGTTAAGCGGTAACCGACGAGGAAGCCAATTTATGTTTTAGAATTTAGCTTTTGAAGCTTTTATTTTTTTTTATGGCGGTAGTTATTATAACGTAGGCCATATAGCTATAAATACGCAAGTGGGCCTTTTAAGGCTTCCGATTAAGTATTATAACGTTATTTTTATACGTTAAGTAAGTATAATAAACCTTATATAAAGTTTGCTAAATAAAAACAGTATTTACGGGTACGGTTATATAAATATATTGCCGTTTTAAAGATATATATGATCAGGAACGTTAAGAATATAACGTTATTTCTTATTATAATTACTTTCTTTTTAATTATACCCCCTAAGCGCTTTGCACCCCCGTTTTGGGCCTGGGTATATGGTGCTAAGGGCTTAAGTCTGATATTAAAAAAAGACGACTGGAATATATTTCGAAGTTGGTGACTTTTTAAGATCTCGTTATCGCATTTAATTACCTGTAGGAAGACCTTATCTTGGTTTTTCGGGATTTTTAAAAGGTGTCGAAACGTTATGATTAATGTATTTTGCTTTCGGTTTTTTAGGTAGATATTCCAGATAAAGCCTAAGTATTTGTCGGTAGCGAACATAACGTATCTATATTTTTTTAAGGTCCTTTTCGAAGTTAATAAAGTTGACGGCGATTCTTTGGCTTAATCGGGATGTTCTCTTTTAAAATTTGCGACGTATTTATTTTTTTACCTTTGCTTTGTTATATGCTTAATATTCGATTATTAGAGGATCCTTTAATCGGATTCCTTTAATATAGGATTATAACTAGGCGATTATTTCGGGGCCTAGATGGCCAAGGCGTAGGTGCCAGATGGTACTGTTACTTATGCGTGGTGGTTTTTTCGTTTATAAGTTAACGTTTCGTTTGTAGGTTATAAGGGCTATATAAAAGGTGGTTACGTTAATATTTTCGATAACGAACTGATTAAACTTATTTATTAACGTAGTTATAACTTAATAATATTTATTTCGAATGTAGTTATTAATGTTTAGGTTATCCTATTAGTAGCCTTTTTTTCCGGAGCTGTCGGAATGATATTAGGTTGTATGCGAATTTTTCGTAATGGGTTATATCATAAAGCCGCAATATTTTCGTATTGTTAGGGCTTCGGAGTAATATATTATTTTTTCCGTACCTTTTAATTGAGACGAAATTGTTGCTTGCGTATATTTCGTTATTTTATACGCTTAATTTAAAGTTTAGAAACCTGTTAATAAAGTTAAACATATATATCGTAAACCTTAAGTCCAGGATAGATAAATTCCTTAGGGGGTAAGACGAAACGCTTATAGCGTTCGTTAATTAATGATTAGGAAGTACGTTAGGATTTATTTTATTCCTTTTAAAAATTAATTTATTTTTATCGTTAACCTTTTTATGGTTTTCGATAGGTGATTAATCTTTTTTTTAAGGATTAATCGGCAGCTATTCGGTTTCGAACAAATAATCTTAAACCTTTGCTAAATCGGAAACCTTTTAAAGTTTTATTAGAGAATGCATAAAAGTATTAGGTTAGTTTATGATAGTTACTTAAGCACGTTTTGTACCGTATGCTTTATACATCTACCTTTTGACGCTTCCGTTTATTAACGTTTTAATCCGTATGGGAACCTTTATAATTACCTTGCTTTGGCGTTCGTACTGGAATCCTTCCTTATGGCTAAAGGTTGGTGGGTTTGGTTTCTTCTTGATCGGGGTTATCTTAATTAATGGTATTTGCGGGAGTCCCGTGGAAAGTAGGAAACGTTGTTTTAACGTTTTTCGATGTAAATGGTTAATAGGTTATAATTTAGTAGTTTAAGAGGCTAGCTGTTATCTTTTGGTAATTAATCGTACTATTGTCGATTTTTTTCTTTTTTTTAGAAGGTTGTTGTTCAGGTTTTTACGATGGGAGCCAAAGCTATATATAGGTCGTTGACCTATATGATCATTGTATTCGTTTTTAGGATATTATGTTGCTGTCCTTAGGCTATGATCTTTTGTTATCTTACGATTTATTCGTTTAGCTTTTTGCCAGATGTTAAGGCTTACTTTAGCCTTTTGCAGTACTTTCGTTGGGCGTTGATTAGTAGCCTGCTGTCGTATACCTTGCCGGATTTAGCTAGCTTGGCGTATTATTTTCGTAGGTTCTTTTTTGGAAGAAAATTTATTCCCTTAATTGTTAGAGATATAAACTTTAGGACCTATTTCGTAAGGTCGTTAATACCTTTGCGGAAGGTATCGTACTTCCGATTTTTGTAAATGTATGCTGTAAATTCTTAATTGTAGGTTTGTTTGCTTTCGGTCGTTATCGAAAGGACGTTCGTAGGATGACCTGTAAGGTCGACGTTTTTGAATGTACTGTCGGAGGCTGGGGTATTGTTTCGCGTTTAAGGACGAATTCGTTTTTTCGGATATAAGGTTATATCGGGTTCTGTAGGTTTGATAGGCCACGAACGTGATTAATTAGGATCGATAAAGTTTTAAATATTAAACGCATTATGACGGCTAAGGGGTTTAACCAACTATTAAACCTAGTCGTACGGTTTATGTTGGCAGTAGTGTCGTGGGAAACTAAGCAATGATACGTTTAATAGTTACGTCTGGTAATAGCAGATTGTTAAGGGTAATCTGGGTAACCAAGTTATATTACAAGCTGGTACTATCTGGATTATAGGAAAGGTAATAAGCGTATATATCCTTTTTGTTAAACCAAGGTGATCTTTATTAATCTTTTTTAATTATTATCGTTTGTTATAATTAATAATAATCCTTTGGCCTTAGTTACTTCTGATTATTAGATTTACTGTAATTAGAAGTTACGTAATCCAATTTCTTAGGATTGTAGTTTCCGACCGTTTGGAAAGGCTAAGCCTTGCTGGGTTATAATACAATTTCCCTTTTTTTAAAATTTTTGCCCTTAAAGATTAATTTGTTTATTTCGTGTTTTTGGTAAGTAACTTCCCTTCTTTATTTTCATTTTTTTGGTATGTTTCGGTAATTAATATGTTTAGCCGAATTAAAAAAACTTGCCGTAAACCCCGTTTTTTTACCGCCCGTCGTATTGATTTTGTTAAGGTTTTTGACGAATTTGGCTTTAAGGTTATACCTTATTCGTGGTGTTTTTCGAAGGGGTTAAGATACGAAATAATGGAAAACGTATCGCGATGTAAGGAATATATTTCCCGGGGTCGTTCTTGCGATGGTACCGGCGTGCCGCTTTCCTTTTTGTAGAACATCCGTCGTAAATATTAACGTTTCGAACGAAAGGAGACGTTCGTAAAGGAACGTTTTTTGAAGCTTTAATAACGTTAGTTAAAAATTTAGCGTCAGTATCAAAAGGAGATAAACGAAACTTTGGCTCGTTTAATTCGGTTACGTAAACAAAAAGCTTTAGCGCGTTTAAAAGGTGTTATTATGGTTTAATATGGCCTTTAGTTGTTGGACGAATTAGAGAAATAAAAAAAACGTAAGCAGGTTGGGTTAAAGGTTAACGCGGTTATGTTAATGCAGGCTTTTAGTCCGGTAGATTGGTCGGGTATCGAAAATACCGACTGGTTCGTTATTAACAGTATTAATTGGGATACTATTACCGGTGATTCCGGCGTTGTTGGTGAAAACTTTTTAAAAGGCGCTGGGCGTTTATAAGGTTTTTGGCGGGTTCCTAGGTATTTTCGGAGTTTGGGTAGTTTTTTTATTTGATTAGGTATTCGGTAAGTCCGTTTTTTCTTTGTGTATTTAGGATTTTTTTTGCTTCGTACGTTGATATGTCTTTTTTTACTTTTTTTTCGTATCCCGTATTAACCTTAATAATATCCGCTATTAATTCGAGTAAAGAAATATAAAAAATTGGATAAAGTTTGACTTTGGGTGGTAGTTTTAATTGGTAATTATTTTTTGAGATTTTTTTGATAATTTTGTATGGGCCGATGTATTTAAAGTTAAGTTTTTTGTTTAGTCGCTTGGTTTGGATGTTTTTAGTAGCTAGGTAAACCATTTTTCCTTTCCGGAAGGTTGGTCCTTTTAATCTTTTTTGGTTGTAGTATTTCTTTATTTTGTTACGTACGAATTTAAGTTTTGTTTTTATTTTTGTGTGTAATTATTTAAGTTGTTCTGATATAAGGATTGTTTTAATGTTAGTAAGGCCTTTGTATATATTTTTGTAAACTTTTGGTATGAAATTAAAGTTAGCGTTTATTAAAGTTATTTTGGTGCTTTCGTAGTAATTAATATTATAGGTTAATTAGGTAATAGGTAGCTTTTGGGCCTAATCGTTTTGTTCGTAGTTAATGTAATATCGTAAGTAGGTTTTTAATATTTGGTTAACTTTTTCCGTTTATCCGTTTGTTTAAGGTTTAAATGCGTTAGATAATTTATGATTTAGGCCTAATTAGGCCATAAATTCTTGCCAGAATTTTGAAATAAATGTTATTTTTTTGTTTAAAATGATTTTCGTTAATAATCCGTATATTTTTAAGATATATTTTAAAAAGATGTAGGTTAATTATTTTGCGTTTATATTTTTATTATATGGTAAAAAATAAGAAAATTTGGTAAATTGGTTAACGATTACGAAAATGCTGTCGTAATATATATTTATAACTGGGTTTTTTAAAAGTAGAAGTTTGGTAATAAAGTCGAAAGTGATTAAATTTTATAATTACTTTGTAATTAGTAATAGCTGTAATTTTTCGTATGGCTTATGTCGTCGTGTTTTTGTTATGTTGCAAATATGGTATTATTATCGTACTTTTTTTATTATTGATTTTATTTTAGGGAAGTAATAAGTACGTTATAATTGTTTTAGGGTTTTATGGATCTTTAGGTATCCGTATAACTAATGTTCGTATATGTTTTTTACTAATATTTCCTAGTATTTTTTTAAAACTTGTATCTTTTCCATTTTTTAGTCCTTAAGTATGTTATCGTTATATTTCTGGATTTTCTGGTATAGATTAAGGGGTATTGCTTTAATTATTACTATTTATCGTAATTATAGGTATCCTTTTGGCGTGGTATCGAAGATTTGATAGTTAACCTTAATTACTTTTTTTTTAAGGTTTGGTTTTTAATTAAATACGTTTGCCCTGCCGTTTTTTAATCCTTTTTAGTAAATTATAATAAAGTCGTATTTTGTTAATTTTTCGGCGTAGCGTAATTATCGTCCTATAAGTTTTTTGGTAATGGTAAAACGGGTAAGGTTTTTATGGTCGGTATATACCTTAATCTGGTAAAAATTTCCCTTAAGGTAATATCTAAATTTTCGAAAGGTTTTGACGATAGTTATGAATTTTTTATCGGAAATGGCGTAATTTAATTTTGTTCCTTTTAATTTGTAAAAGTAAAAGGTGATAGGGTATAAATAGCTTTAATTATTGCGGTATTCTGTTACTACGCTTAAAGCGTAATCCAAAACGTCGGTTTTAAGCTTAATTAGGTAATTCGGGTTATATATGATTAATATTAACTTATTGGTAATTACGTTTTTAATTTTTTGGAAAGCGGTTCCCGTTTTCGTCGTTTAAAGGAACTTATTTCCTTTTTTTGTTAGGTTAAATAATGGCGTAATTATTTTGCTAAAGTTTCGAATAAATTTCTTGTAGTAATTAACGAATCCGAAGAAGGTTTGTATTTTTTTAACTATAATGGGCGTTTCTTATTTTTGTATTGCAGCGATTTTTTTGGGGTTTATTTTAATGCATTTTGGGGTGATAATATATTTTAAAAATTCTATTTTTTACGTATGGAATTAGCTTTTTTTATTGTTAATTAGGAGGTTGGCGTTTTGTAAGATTTGGAAAATTGTATGAATGTATTTTATATATTTTTTTTTTGTTTTTTAAATAAATGAGAATGTCGTCGAGGTAATAAATAACGAAGATGTTTAAGTATTCCTTAAGTACGTGGTTAATTATCCGTTAAAAAGTTACTGGTACGTTCGTAAATCTGAAAGGCATAATGAGGTATTTAAAAAGTCCGTATTTCGTTTTAAAGGCTGTTTTTTATTCATGTTCTGGTTTAATACGAATTTAATTATATCCTTTTTTAAGGTTTAGGTTTATAAATTAATTAATTTCGTAAAGGCGATTTTTTATTTCGTTAATTAAGGGTAACGATGTTTTGTTTTTAGTTATGATGTTATTTAATTGTTTGTAGTCGATAATTAAACGTAGCTTTCCGTTTTTCCTTAGTACGAAGAATATAGGGTATCCGGTTAATAAATTAAAACGTTATATGTAACCTTTTCGAATCTTGTTTTTAAGGTATTTACGTAATGCCTATAGTTTTGTCTTATTAAGGTTGTAAATTAAATAAAATCTGGTTGATATCCTATTTTTAAAAATTATTTCGTAATCTTATTTGTTATGTTCTGGTAGTTTCGTTTTAAATTCCTTACGAAATAGTCGTTTATATCTATGGTATTATAAAGGTACGTTAGCTATGGTTTCTGGCTTTAAGGGTTAATGCTATAGGTAATCGTTTATTTTTCGTAACTTTGTTCTGATGGTAACGATAATACGTCGTATTTTTTTGTAATGCCCTTGTTTCTTTTTATGTTTTGTTTTTATAGGTGGTAAGGTTTTTGTCATGTTTTTATGCCTGTATTTGTCGTTATTTTCGATCGAATATTAAGATCTTTTCGTATCTTTTTTCTTTTTATCGAGTAAATATAAAGTGAACTTTATTTAATTAGTTGTCCAATCGATTAAAGGGTTGTATTAATATAACTATAGTTTTCCGAAAATTATGTCGTAATTCCCTATTAAAACGATATCGAAGTTTATTATTTGGTTTCGTTTATTAATAAAGATTTTAAGGTAATCGATTTCGCGGCTAATCTTTCCGTTATCGTAAGCGAATACTTAATCTTTTACGTTTTCGGTAATGTAAAATTTTATCTTTTTTTTTTATGGTAATCGAAATCGGTTAACCATATTTAACGTAATATAGTTACTTTTTGTTATTCCGCAGTTTATAAATGCGGTAAATTAATATGTCCCAATCCGTATTTATAGGGTGATAGGGTCGTTTTTGGCTTTTATTGTCGCGTTTAAAGCCCTTTTGGGAAGCTTTTGTTGGCTTTTCCGGGTCTTACCATTTTGCGGCTTTTTTATAGGTAGCGTTCGTTTTTTAATTTATTTTTTAACGCCTTAATATGTTTTTAATTCTATACGTTAAGGGTTTTTAATTATTTTAGCTATCCTTTCTGTCGGCGTAAGGTGGCTTCGAATAGGAGGATTTACGTTTGGAAGTCTTTTCTGGTAATATATTTTGGTTCGGGGGTTTTTTGTCCCTTTTATCATGCTTGGAACTGAGCGTCGTATTATCTTATCTTTTTATTTTCTTTTTTTTTTTTCGTATTTAATTTCTTGTTATTTTTCCGGATTATTCGTAAAGGTTAAGCGGAAATTTAAGTTATTAATTACTTCTAGTAATACCTTTATAACTATTTAGTAGATTTATTTCTTTTTTTTTTATGATCGTACTAACCATAATGGCATATAGGGTTTTCGTTAAGGCAATTCTTTTTTTCGGGCCAGCTTATTACGGCTGTAATAATATTAATGGTATTTTTTAAGGCGAACGTTTTTAAATGTTTATATTATCGTTAGTCCTTAAAGTCTTTTCTAATTTAATTATGAAAGTCGAATCCTTGGTTATATATTCCCGTAAGGCGTGTTTTAATATACCGTTTTCCTTTTATATATTTTAAGTAATGGGTGCGCTTATACTGGATGGTGTGAAATTTCTTATGTCGGTTTGGTTGTTTTAATAGCAGGTTCTTATCTTAACTTTGGTACTTTTTGATTTATGCGTTAAGTTTTAACTATTCGTACCGTTATTGCCGTTTTTTTTGGAAACGGGAAAATAGCTTATTTTCTGAAAGTTCCTTTTACCCGTTATGCTTTTTTAGCCATTAGGTTATTATAAGTTCTGTAATAAAGGTTCGTTATTTTTAAATAGCCGTTTAGGATAATTTTTTTGCCCTTTATAATCCTTATTGTATTTCCTTAAGGGGATTATGGTTATCCTTAATTTTAATTATGTTAATTAATTTATTATCGTTTTTTTAATTGTTTCGAAAAAGTCCCTGGGGAATTGGTATTTAGGTATTTTATCGTAACTTCTTAGGTACCTTGCATTAGTAGGCCTTATGTCCTATTTTGTTGCAGTTAAAGCACTTAATGGTACGCGGGTTGCGTTACTGAATTACGCTTAATTCCATAAGTCCTGGTGTTATTTTATGGGACGTATTGGTTTTTTGTGGAATGTTAGTATTAAAGGGGTATTTTGGCTTATTATTTTATCGGTCCTTGGAATGTCGAATCCTTTAGGCGTATTGCTGATCGTCGATTTTAATTACCATGGCGATATAATTTATTAACTTTTCGGGGCGTTTATCCTTAAATAATTCTTTTTATATTTTCTTTTTTAGGCCGTTAAAAAATATAATTATTAATACCTTTTGTTCTTAATTAATCTTCGAAACCAATTAAATAAAAAAGTTGCCGTATCCAAAAGCTAATTTTTTTTGCTTTAAATCCTTAATTTTTTTTTCGGCCTTAATCTTTTTATTTACTATTTTAAATACCTTTCTTAATTTTTTTTCGAATTTTTCGTAGTCGTTATAAATAGCTACAGTTTTTACGGACCTTTATTAAGGAAGTTTAATAACCTATTTACGAAGGGTAAATTTAAACCAAATAATTACGTTTCCGGTTAACCGTTTTACGGCGAACTGGATTCGAAAGGTAGGCGTTGCAAATTTAATAAGGAAGTATTTAAAGTAGGTACGGTATTCCGTAAGGAATTGCTATAACTTAATGGTAGTTCCGTCGAAAGGGATAAGCTTGGTAAGTTTTAAAACTTTTCCGGATTTTTTGCCGTAAGTTATTTAAGCAGGTTATGCTGGCTAGGCTGGCTAATCCGGTTAATCGGGCTATTCCATACTTACTTATCTTGCTAGCTTAACTTTTTAAGCTTCCAACTGCTTGCGAATTTCCTTAAGGGTATTAATAAGTTCGATTTTATCGTTAATAAATTAAGTAACCGCGTTAGTTAACCAGTCCAGTCGGCGCAAGGTTTTTTCCTGGGAAAGATTAAGTTAAATCTTTTCGTTATTAAAATCCATAAGGTTATTTTCGGGTACCTGAAAGGTTTTTTTGGAGGCGGGTTGCTTATTAAAAGATATAATGTTAATAGTATTGCTTAAAGTTTGATAATATTATTAAATAAAAGTTTATAACGTGTAACGGTTAAAAGGTTTAACCAATTATTAAACTTAATCGTACGGTTTATGTTGGCAATAATGTCGTAAGAAACTAAGTAATAATACGTTTAATAGTTACATCTGGTAATAGCAGATTATTAAAGGTAATCTGGGTAACTAAGTTATATTATAAGCTGGTACTATCTGGATTATAGGAAAGGTAATGAACGTATATATCCTTTCTGTTAAACCAAGGTGATCCTTATTGATCCCTTTTGATTATTATCGTTCGTTGTGATCAATAGTGATCCTTTGGCCTTGGTCACTCCTGATTACTGGATCTACCGTGATCAGAAGTCACGTGATCCGATTTCCTAGGACTGCAGTCTCCGACCGTTTGGAGAGGCCAAGCCTCGCTGGGTCATAACACGCATACGCTTTAAATTGGAATTTGTTTTTAAAGCGGTCCTAGTTTTTAGATCCCTGGCAGATGATTTGGGATATCGATTATATGGTCGCCATTATTGTTATTAAAGTATATTGATAATTTTTATTGATATATAGCCTATATCGTCTTAGTAGTAGCTGATTAGTTAATATTTACGCGAATTAAACGAATAAGATTCTTAATTGTTAGATATAAGGGATATTAGTTATGTTATTGTATTAGGCTAGATACGTATGCTATTGTACGCGTACAGCGTTAAGTAGCTTAGCCACGGAACATATATAAGCCGATCAATAGGTGACCTTTCCGTATATGGGGTGCGCTACGCACCCCCCAGCTAGCTGACATATTACGAACTAATACCTTACAGCCTTAAAAAATAATTGGCATAAAACTTAGACAAATATCGACCATAATTACGTAATATAAATCCGAATAAAGATACGGATCTAAGGGGATCCTCGGATCCATAGAAATCCAGTTTACTTATATGATCCGGATCCGAATGGATTTTCGGATCCAAACGGATCCTAATTTATAATATATACCTTCGTTATGTCTTATAGCTTAAATAAATTATTAGTTCATAATATAACTTAATTACTTAAATTACCTTTAATAATCTGCTATTTCCAGACGTAATTATTGTCAGCTAGCTGGGGGGTGCGTAGCGCACCCCATATACGGAAAGGTCACCTACTGATCGGCCCATATGTATTCCGGAGCTAAGCTACTTAAAGTTGTATGAGTGCAACAGCACCTTCAACTAACGGAATACAACAACACAACTAATGTCCCCTATATCTGACAATTATCGCATACCTCATTACTTAGTTTCCTACCACATTACTACTAATATAAACCGTACGATTAGGTTTAATAGTTGGTTAAACCGATTAGCCGTCACATGAAAACAAACTACAAAACTTATTTTGTCATGGCGCCAGCTAGGCTGAGTCATCCTAACCTGTATATATAGCGCTCTAGGGCCTAAAGGGCTCTGTCTCTCCTTTGTTCCCTAAATGTCAGTCTCAGTTCAGTCTTCTTTAATCCTGAATATAGCCAATCTGACCTCTGATGAGAGCCCGCATGTGACATATTTCGACAATTTACCATACTTAATTAAACCAATAACCACCTAATATATATATAAAATAAAATTTAAAAACCTAAGCGGAATAATTTAATTGCCGGCTGGAGAAAAAGATTAACTTTAAAATGGCATTAACGTAACTAACGTACGGGATAAAGAAAAATAAACTTGCTCGTAAAAAGATAATTACCTTATTACAACCGCTATATTCGAACTATTTCCGTCCCTTAAACCATTACCATTACCAACGTTTACTTTAATAACCATTACGATTATTATGCCGACGGAAAAAATAAAAGAAACCTTAAGTTATTATTAAATTATTTAACCTAAACTAATAGTAAAAATTAAAGGCTCCTTACAGGTTAAAAACGTAAGCTCCCTGTGCATTCTATATTAAAAAGATAATTATCGGTATGATTATAAAGTATACAAAGTTACGTTTAACATAAAACAAATAACTTACCTTATTAAGACGATCAATAATCGGCCGGTAAATTGCGGAAATTTAAGGAATATAAAATCTCGAAATACGCGCCACCCTAATGGGAAAGGATTTAATATACTAAAAATAAAAGCGTTATTTAAATCGCAAGGCCGGATACATAAACGAAATCTACCTCTACCGCCGTAAAATCCTAAGAAACTAAATATATACCTGTTAAGGAAATTATTTCGTAAAACCGAATTAACCTACTTATAAAATTATAAAAAACTTAAAATCTTAAAAAGACGATAAATTAATTTTCTATTAAACAAATTAGATCATAAAATGCATATCAATATACGTTTATAAATTCGATAAATATAATTAATTATAAAAATATAAGGCCTATTTCGTTGTATAAAGTGATTAATAACTTTAAAACGCTTATAGAAATATATACGTATTTACGTTAACTAAAAAATCGTTTCGAATTTATTTATTATCGCCGTTAAATTTAACTTAAAGTTTAAGTAGTATAACGCTATAAACGATTCCATTAACGCAAATTTAGCTTACGAAATATATTGAATTGGGACGGGGTGATTTGGTCCTGATCAGTGCATATTTGATGAGAGTGTTACGATTAAGCCCGCGGTTCAAGAGATAATGAAGGTAACGCAAACTGTGTTATGTAGTGTTAAATCCATGTATGTGAAAACGATAATAAGTATCTCCTTTTTCTGGGGTTGCGTTCAGCGAAAAATGAACTTTTAGAAATATATAACTAGTGATAATTAATTAATCGGCAAAGCTATATATCCGGCTTTATACCTTATACCATTTTAACCCTTCTTTTTCGAAATAAAATCGTCCTCGATTTATCTTAAGAAATAAATACTAACGTAACTAACTTTTAACGCTATAAATAAAGAAACATACTTAAAATATATTAATTAATCTAATTAACGCTTACGCGATTTATTTTTTATTTTCCTTAACTTAGGATTTCGTTTTCGACGTTTCGCTAGCTTATTCCGTTATTTAGCCCTTTTTTTATCTTTTTAAGCTTTATCCTGCTTTATTTTTTTTACGATCGAGTTTTTGTATTTAAGTTAATTAGGCCAGCTTTGCGAAAAATATGGTTTAAGTCGTTTTTTTATAATTTAATATATATCTTTTAACTATTTATACGGTATATTATATTAACTTTTTATTATTATTCGAACTTTCTAATTATTAAGAGGTAATCGTAATCTGTATTTCGGCTTAAATAGTAACTTTTTGGAAACCAGATCGGATTAATTAAATTACGGAATAAGGGGAAAAGGTATAGATATTTTAAAGGCTTATCCTGGTTAATTAATAAGTATATAAGGTTAGAGGGTAAGAAATTCGATGGTTAACGTTTTAGTTAATAAGTTATTAATTTTTTTAGTCGGTTACTTTATTGGTCGTAATCGTTTACCTTTTATAAAACGAAATAATTAATCGGATTCCGGATTATTGGCTTTTTTTAAATCGTCGACTTCCTTTTTTAACAATAAAAATAAAGATTTTCCAGGTTATAATCTTATAAACCTTTTAATATTATTATTATTTAGTCTTAAATTTAAGTACTTTTTAATTATATTAATTATCTTAAACTTTATAATAATTTCGCCTTATTTAATCGGTTCGTCCAGGTTATTATTTCCCTATTTTAAAGGGTTACGCGTAATAATATAGAATACATAAATTATCCATAAACCGCAAATATAATACTTAACCTAAGTAAGTATTTTTACGATCGTTATACGGGTAAGGAAATTGTTAAGCTTTAGTTTTATTTAGGTTTTTCGGTATAATTATAATAATAACTAAGTACGGTTAACCGTAAAGTAAGTATTAAATATTAATATTTAACGTTTTAATCGGATATATAATATATTAACCTAATAACCTTTAGGTCTTTTATTAATTCAAAATTTAATATAAGTAATAAATTAAATATATTTTGGGTTCATAATTTTAATTAATTTTATAATTTCGTTAAAGATATATCGGGTTTAACCGTTAAAAATTATTTTACCGGCTTTAATAATAACGGCTAAAATATTTTAAGGTATATTTAAGGCGATTAATTATATAAGGATAGTAATATATTAAGAACGTAAGTAAGTATAATTTATTAAAATTATAAATATTTACCATAAAGAAATTATTACGGAATTATGCCATTTTTTATTAGTTTAATAAAAAGGTGGGATAGTATTTTTCCATAAACGTTTACCGTTTTAATTAAACGGATAAATAAAAATAGCTCGATTAAAACGGATTTTTAGGATAACTTATTAAATAAGATAAGCAATGAAATTATTATTATGCATCTTACGGAATAGTTATATTATGTTATCTTTTTCCCATATTAGTATGTTGGCGATCTGGGCGAGTTTTCTGGAATTTAACGTATTTAGCTTTTTAAAGTTCCTATTTTTATTTTAACTGGTTCACTTTTTGGATAATAATAAGGTAATTATAAATAAATTAATCAAAATATTAAGGTACGAAAATAATACTAATTTATAACTTAAGAACTTAAACGATAATTAAGGATATGCGTAATATATAAATATATATATATATATATCTAAATATATAAATATGCAGATATTAAAATATTAAAGTTAAAGTTATATAAGTACAGAAAATCGTTAGGAATTAATAATAATTTATATATAAAACTAATCAAATATAACGGAATTAATATATTAATTTTCTGATTAAAAAAATATACGCCGAGAAAATGCTAAAAAATTCCGTTTAATGTTATATAGGAAGATGTCGTTACCGTTACGTACTTTAATTAATTATTTATATCTATACTTCTTTTTCTTCCTATTATCATACCAACCTTTCTTTCCCAACTATATTTTCCAAATAACATAAAACTTTAATACCTATTTATTTATTCTTAAAATATTTAATTAATATTATTATCATAAATTTCCGTTAATCGTTAAATCCTTACAGCACCTCAAATTCTCGTAAGAATGCAAATCCTGGTAAATTAATTAATTTAATAAAAGAATCGTTTATTAAAAAGTTACCCGGTCCAGGTAATAGGTAATCTGGTAATGCTTAACCTGCTCTTTCCCGTATTAATCGAAACCTTCGTAATCTTGATAAGATTTCCGTTATTTATCGTATAAATTTAATAGCTTTAAATTCGTTATTATTTTCCAAACTTTTAACCAAACGTATCGATAAAGCTTTAATTATTAATCGGGCTATTAAGCTTTTATATAACCTTAATAATATTCGTAAGCCCTAAAATCCCATATACCGTTAGGCGCTTATCCATAACTTGGCTTTTACCTTCCAGTATAGGTACCGTAATACTACGGTTTCTTAAGATTATTTACTTCTTAAAACTTTTATTATGGATAATTTACTATTAAAAATACCGTACCTATTATTATCCAATATTATATTATTAATCGAATTATTAACTTTAAGGCCGGATTTATTTCTGGGTGTTATTAATTAACGATTAATTAGTTATAGGTTAATATCCTTAGCTCCTTATATACCTATTAATTCTCGATTTCGTATTATAATCTTATCCTTCATTTTGTTAATTTTAGCAGGATTTTAAATTATTAATCGGATACCCGGCTTATTTTTTAATTTAAGTTTATCCTAACTTCCTAAGATCGAATTTAACGATAAGGACGTAATAACCAAATTTTGGAATAATTATAACCGTATCGAACGTATAATAATAAAATACTTCGAAGTACGTATTATTTTTATCTGGTACTTATCTTAGGAAAATAATACTGATTAAATATAAATATTCGGAGCTATATTAATTAGTATTATCGGTAACCTTATTAAAAGTTGGTACCATAAATAACGAATTATCGGGAAAAACTTTTAAGTTATAATAGGTGCTTAGTTTAATATTATTACTATGTTAATTAATTAAGGAAAAAAGCTTTTATCGCATTTTATATACGACGAAATCATTCGGGGTGGACTTATAAACTCGTTTATAAATTTATTATCTAAGTATTTTCGGTATATTATTGGTTTATTTATTTAAGTATTTAAAATGCTTAACTTAATTCTTTATAAATTATACGAACGTCGATATAAAGGTTTTAAGTAGCTTAATTAATATAATATGTTCCTAATTTTTAGGTGTTAATTAATCCCGGGATTTCATAAAAGGTTTTACGGTGATTATATCGGATTTATTAAGGGTTATAAGTATATATTCCGGGATAATCGGTTCGATTACTTAAAGGTTAAATATTTATAATTTTTTCAGTTTTAAGAAAATATCCGTTTAAAATTTTATTTAGTTATTAAGGTATTTAATAAAAGCCGCTTTCGTTTAATAATTAAAAAATATATTTTTAATTCTTAATATTTAACAAAAACCCGGTTTTTAGGTTTGAAGGTATTAATTAGTTATAAAAGAATATAAGCGTTATGTAAGATAGTTATAAACAAGGTAATAAAAAACTAAAAGGAAATTTTTAATTTTTAATTTTTCTTAATTAATTACGTTAATTCTTTCCGTTTCTTTAATTAAGTTGCTTCGGGTATCTTATTATCGTCCATAATTACGTAATCCTTTAACCGACCATTAAGTATTTAAACCTTAATATTAGTTCTTATAAGCTTTAAAGTTTTGGGCTGTTAATCTTTAAGTAGCTCGATTTCCGTAATATTTAAAATATTTAATATAACATCTTTTAATTAATCGGGTAATAACTTTATTTAATCGTTTTTATATAAATTTATCGGCTTTTAATATCCTTTTTTATCCTTTACAAATTACTTTAATTTATTAATAAAGAAAATCCCTTATAATTTCGTTTTATTAATCTCCTTTAAATAGTAAATATTTTAATTATTAATTTTATTAATTAGGTACGGTTTAATTTAATAATATTTTAATTTCATATCCTTAAACATATTAATATGTTTCAATATATTATATAAAAGTACCAGGTTATTTACTTATAAAGGTTTATCTTTTATCTTATTTTTATTTTTCTTATTTATAAATTTAACAGTTTTACGTTTTTAGTCGTTAATTATTTTAATAACTTTAGCTGTATTTTTTACTTTCTTTTCCAATAATCGAATTTTTTATATAATTAAATTTTCCCTTAAAATATTAAAATCTTAATTTATAATATACTAAATCGGTAATATTATTTCGATCGGTAGGATTACCTTTTAACCGTATAACAATTCGTAAAAACTAAGACCATAACTTTTGACGGTTGTGTTGTCGGCGAAGATCATTTTCGGCAGGAACTTAACCCATTTTTTACCAATACCATTTGTCGTTTTTATTAAACCTTTAACGATTGGGATATATTCTCTTTCGATTAAACTTTATCGTTAGGTAATATACGTAGCTTTAATTCTTTTTTAATTTTAAAAATATTATAGGCTTTAATAACTTCGCCCTTCTTTTTAAAATTTCCGTTTATCTTAATCTTAATCGGAATGCTATATCGATAAAAAATATATTCGTTTAAAAAGTTTTTAATTGCAGTTAATATAATTAAACGTAAAGCTTTAACTTTTAGGTAACCGGATAATTTATATCCAGTTTCGACAGTAACCTTATAACCGTTATTATTAGGCATAAATTGTATATCGATTACTTAAATAGTAATTATATTAATGGGTTAAAAAAAGCCGTAGCTTTTTTCGAAGCGTTAATTAGCAGCTTTCTGGCATTTCGGATACGTAAATACCGTTTTTCGAATTTGTCCATATATTTTACGCTAATAATAGGAAGCTGTTATGCGCCGATAGGTCGAATCTTGTTTTTTATGGCCGTAATCCTTATAATATTGCCTAATTATCGCGTATTATTTTTGTTAATTATTAATTACCTTACGGGTATCGTATTGCTTATTTACCTTATGCCAGAAAATCCCGTTTTAAATAAAATGATTTAAAACTTTAATTTTAAAAGCCGTTTTTTTTTTCCTCGGAACGTTTCGCAATCGATCAAAAAAATTTAATATCGTTAAAAATCCTGCATACTTTTATAACTCCTTAAATTAATTTTTAATAAAAGGTTCTTACTTTTAATTAATCGTAATAAGTATCGTAATTATATTAATCAAAATAAAACTAAGCCGAATAATATTTAATTAAATATTAATAAAATTATCGATTTTTCCCATTTATTAATCGTTTAACGTATTAAAGGCTTTAGGTGGCTTTTTTAATAATCCGTCGGCGGTTATATTCTTTTTACCAGAAATATATTTAATCTTAAAATCGAATATCTTTATTTATATAACTTAACGGGTAAAAAGTGTTCTTGGTAAGGAATTTATCAAGTTATTAATCTGGGTTACCAATACCTTAACGTCGGTTTTTAATATAAATCAGATTCCATAAATATGGTTTCGAAATTTCCTGAAGATTTTAAGAACGGTTTAATATTTCAGCGTATTAATGTTATAATTTAACTTAATGCCTTTCCAAATATTACTTTCGAAACGCGTAGGATATTCGATTTTATTAATTATTTATCCGAAAATACCTTTAAAATCTTACTTGTTTGCGTTTATCCTTATAATAATTTTTCTTACTATAAGGCTATAATCCAAGATAATTAAGGTCGGGGTTATCGTAATTGCTTTTTTAACGCTTTTTTCGCTTTATTTTAATTAAAACCTTAAACGAAAGGTTAATTTTTCCGGAGCAGTTTTATAAAAGGTTCGACCTTTATGGCAAAATACGTAACAAAAATCCGATAATAAATTATAATACTTAGGAAAACTTTAACCTTTAAAATATTTTTATAAGGTTAAATTTTTAAGATCTTTTTTACCTTAGTTATATCTAAACGGTAACCATTTATTTTATAAAAAAATCCAATTATAACTATAATCTTCTAGCATTATTAAAACTTTTTTATATTAATCGAAATACCAGCAAGCTTATAATTAAATAAGGTTTTATTAATATTAACGATATGTTTATAAATAAATTGCCGAATCCTTAAAAATATTTTTTATTATCGTATTTTATCTTTAATCCTTTAATTCCAACGTCGTTGACAAATAGGCGAATTATATTAGGTATTAAATTGTCCAAAGTTTTCCCGATTATACGATAAAAGTAAACTATAAAATTAATAAACCCTATAAGCATATTAATATACCTCAATAATTTTAAAAATGTCGCGAAAATGGTTAAATCTTTATTAGCCGGGATTAATATAACTTAATCGTAACTTAAAAGAAAATCCATTAAAGTAATTAAAAAACATATAACAAAATCCGTAAAAAGTTTATCGTAGTTTTTTGATATAAAAACGTTTCATAAAGTAATAACGTTTAATTTTATCGCAAAATTAATTAAGTATAATTTATTATCCTTTTTTTATATAAAGATTTAAGCGTTTTTATACGTAGCATAAAACTATTCGAATATTCTTTTTTATATTCGTACTTATAATATTTCGATTAATTTATTTTTAAAGCTAGCCGGTATAATTATGCCCTTAATTTATTACGCCTTATAAAAAACTATTCGGATTTTATAATTTGGTACGATATTAAATTTAATTTTGCCATATTCTTATTGATTCCAGGTTAAAATAACTTTTTTATAAAATAATATCTTTTTAAAAAAGACTTTTTCCGTACGGGTAAACTTATCGCTTAATTAATCAAAAATAACGTCGGCCCTTTTTTTTATAAATCGTATCCCTCGCGGTATAGTAATAAATCTAGGGAATAAAATAATTAACGAAATACCAGATTCGTTAAGTTTCTTTTTGCTTTAATTAATAACTTATTAAACCTTCTTAAACTTTTTAACCTTTTAGTTTAGGTTTTCAAAAAATATTAATTTATCGGGTAGTATATTATCGACAAGAATTACCTTTTTCCACTTCGGCTTATATATCGTATTAATCTGTACGGTACGGTCCTTATTAACTTTTTCTTGCATTTTTTTTATAAGATTTCATATAGGGCGTATGCAAATTTTTTATCGTTAAACTATCCTAATACCGTATTTCCAAGCTTTAGCATATTTTTTATAACTTTTTAAATAATTATCGGATTTTAATTAACATAAGTATTATTAATCGAAAAGATATACGGGTTTATAACGTATTTATTTATTTTTTCGCTTATAAGCTTACTTTCGTCAGTACAACGGCTTACAGGTTTACCGGCTCTTCTTTTTTTAGTTTTTTTTTTTAACCCAAATATTATAAATAACCTTTTTAATTGGGATTAACGGGATAATAATCTTTATCGAACCAAACTTTAAAGTTCCTTTTATTATTTCCGGGTTTATATTAAGTATTATTTTTAATTTGGCCATAAAATTAAGTCTAAATATTAACGGTTATATAGCGAAATAATTGTTAACGATAAACATAAAGATGGTAATTAATCGGCTAGCTAATTAAATAAGTACCTTAATAATACCTTCGAATAAAGTTTTTTTTTTGTAAATTAAAGCCTATAAATAATATTCGTATTTATTATATTATTAATCTATATCGCTTAACGTATAAGGCGATAATAACGCTCCATTTAATTCTTATGTTAATAACTTTATTAATTAGGTTTTCGCCGCTTTCATAACTTCCCTTAATTATAAATCTAAATAACGGGGTAATATATTTAGCCGGGTTATATTATTATACCGATAAAACCTCTGCTTTTTGCTAAATTTCTAGCTTATACCCGATACCCATAATTAAAATCCTAAGGGTTTTTTTTGCTTTTAAAAATTCGGATCCTTTTATTTTAACCTTGGTTATCTTAATCGATTCTTTGTTTTTACGACCAAATACTTTTAAAATTTTAGCAGCCATGAAATTCTTAAAAGCCTTACCGAAATCTGGACAAACTTTTACCAATTCCGACCAGATAATTTCGAACTTTTTTTTAAAATTTTTATGGATCTTTTTTTCCCAAAACTTAATAACATATTTATCGATCAGGCTTTTATGGTTAAAAGCATTATCGGTTTAAATAATACTATCTACCTAAATAATAATAAATATCTAAGTCGTATTATTCGTTTAAATAACGTTATTTACTTAAACAATTAACTTAATATCATAAAATAAAGATCCGTTATAGATTAAATTATTATTATCGGTTTTATTCCTTTTCGTTCCGTTATTAAACTTTTTTTTTCCCTTTTTAACGCGCTTAACCGTTATAACGTTAATAAGTACGGCAAGTTAATTAAAGTCGTCGACCTCCAAGGTACGGATTTCCTCCAAATATCGGGTATCTTTACTTTCGATAAAGTTATTCCATAATTAATTACGTAAAAGTACCTTTTTATAAAACGGCTTTCCGTTCTTTCCGACAAAATAAATTATATTAATTTTAATTATACGATTTTAATTAATAGCAAAATCCTATCGAAACGGCTTTAAAATTTATATAAACTTCGGAGGATTAATAAAAATAATCGGGGTATTATCCAAATTAGTTTTAAGCGATTCCTTACCTTCATAAATGTCGTTTCGCCGATTAAAGTATCGCATTTTTTCTTTAAAGTAATTAAGAAAACCCGGTAAGTTATGGATTCATTTTAAAACTTTTTTCCAAATCGGAATTTATTAATTAATAACTTAGCTTTTAAGGATTTAGGAAAATTATATTATACTTAACGTAATTCGATCGTTAAATATTTTTAAATAAATCGTATATCCGTTATCGTTAAATAAAATTAATTTCATATTTTTTATGTTCCTAAATAAACGGTATTTATTTATGTTATATCTAGGTTTTAAATAAAATTAATAAATATTATAATTAAAACCGCCATATCGTTTTTTTTTTAACCTAGATAATTATTTCGATAACCTTTACGACCTCGGTAGCCATTTCGGCTACGGTAAAAGCCTAATCGATTAAGATTATCCGGTTAAAAGCTTATTATATTAATTAAAGGGTTAGCATTATAATTACAAGCCCAAAATACCTTTTATCCTGACGGAACGTAATACTGTAAATTTTAGGCAGCTTTTTAATTATGTATCTTTTTTTTAAAAACCTTTAAATTTTAAATTTATTAAACCTAAGTAATCTTTAAATTTTATAATGTATTCGTAATTTCGGATATTTAATTAATCTTATTCGCTGGTATTTATTACGGTTAAGGGTTTCCTTATTATTATTATTTAAGTTATTAAATTAAATAAAGTCGGTTATAATCTTTATAATCGATATTAAAACGGATATTTTTTTATTATCGGTTACGGCCTTTATATTTAAGTAATTTAGCCTTATTAAAAACCTAATATTTAATTAATGTCGACGTATTATTATAATTTATTATATACAAATTTTCGAACTTTATAAAGGAATTATTAAGAACCTTTTCGAAATAACCGGCAAATAATCCTTTTAATAAGTTTTCCGTATATTCGTTTTTGCTAGCTGTTTTTTCTTTTAACTTGGATTTTTCCAGGATATTTTTTACCTTAGCAGCATATTTTAAACAGTACTTATAAACTTAATCAGGTTTATTACGTTAAACTTACTTCGTTAAAGTTCTTAATCGATTTTTAATAATCCGGATTTGCTTTAAATCTTATAACTTAAAAATCTTTAAAATAACCTTAATAACGTCATCCTATCTAATAAATCCTTTAATAATAACCTTAACTTAGTTTTTTATAATATTATTATTTGTCCAGAAAAATAATTTAATAATTATTTTAAACTTTATTAACTTATATTTCTTAAATAATTTACTAACCCTTTTAAGCTAATCGATAGCTTTAATTTCAAAAAAGCGAAAATCTAAAAAGGCAAATAAATCCGGGAAAACTACTAAGGACAAAAACCGGTCCATAAAGTCCATTAAAAAGCCGTATCCTTATTAATTAATCTATTCAAAAGGTATAACGTTTAGTATCGGTACCGTAAGTTTTGTAAATAATCTTAAGAACTCGTAAAATTATGCAATTTTTCGTTCTTGCAAAATCTTAATCGTAATTCCAGGAATTACTTAAAAGCTCGAATCCCGTATAAGTTCTAAAAATTTAATCGAATTACTTAAAGGCTCCTCCTTACTAACTTTACTTTCGTAAAAATTCTCTATCGATCGGTATTAAATAATAATATTTAAAACAAAACTTTAATCCTTTTTTAAAATAAAGAACTTCGGTATAAGTAAAAAGTCTTATTATCGTTCAATTTAAATAACAATCTTAAAAAGTTTTAATAAGCTTTTAACAAACCTGCCAAAACTTATTTTAAATTAATTAAATCTACCAATCCTAAAATTATTTAAGTTTTAAAACGCCGGGTTAACGGGAATATATTTAGGCATAAAGTAAATAACTATCCGTAATACTTATCTTAAATATATTCTCCCTTTTTTTTATAACAAAAAAATAAGTAACTTCTTTCTTTTATTATTTATTATAATGGTTTCCTCTTAATTAACGTATCGTCTTTAGCCTATATTAAATTAAGTTTTCTCCAATTTACTTATTAATACTTCCATTATTAATTTAAATATTTTAACATTAAAGTTAACCAAAAGCAGCAAATCCTAAATAGTACCTTTTAATAATAATTAAATAAAATATTATTTAATTAATACCAATAAAGTCCAAAATATATTATTTATTATCTCTTTCTTAACTTTCGTATTATATTAGGAAATATTAATCCTTTTTCGTATTTTTTTTTTCGTCCGTAATATTAATAGCTTTATAACTTTAATCCTCTTTTTGCCTAAATTTGCAACTTACTTTATATCGTTAATCTTGTCGTCGGTCCCATTATTTAATCAGTTAAAATCCGAATAGTTACGTCGCTAGCGACGTAATCATAACTTTAATAACCTTAATCCAAAATATTTCGTAATTTTAATCTTATTACGTTAATACTTACATAACATAATTTATCTTTTAAATTACGTAATCGGTTTAAAACTTAAGTAATTAATCCATATTCCGAAGCCGGTTACTTTCTGCGTTTATATTTCTTTATCGTCTTTTAAATAAAACCGTATCTTAAAATAAGGTATTATAATTTTAACTTAACAGCTTTCTTATTAATCGCAAAAAAGGTTACGGCGTTATCGTAAAACCTTATCCTTTTCTCAGTCGTCGAATTCGCGCATCGTTATTAAATCGTTATGTTCGTAATCGTAACTGTAATTATAATCAAGGTTACGTTTTGATCAGGACCTTATCCCCTCCGTTTAATAATCGGAAATCGCAAGTTGCCTCGGTAACTAACTAAAGCCAGTCTCCTTACATTGGCAGCTAAATAAATTGGGACGGGGTAATTTAATTCTAATTAATGCATATTTAATGAAAATGTTACGATTAAACCTACGGTTTAAAAGATAATAAAGGTAACGCAAATTGTGTTATATGGTATTAAATTCATATGTATAAAAACGATAATAAGTGTCTCCTTTTTCTGGGGTTGCGCCCAGCGAAAAATGAACTCCTAGAAATACATGACTGGTGATGACTAATTGATCGGCAAAGCCATGTACCCGGCTCTGCACCCTGCACCATTTCAATATATAAAAATGCCCTTAAATACTTATAATATAATAGAACACTTTTAATTAGGAAGGTATTATACGGACTAAAAGAATTATCATTACTTTAATAAAAGGACTTTCTTAATACGTTTAAGAATTTAATATTTAATCCCGTTTTTTACGAATAATATTGTTTCTTTCCTTAAAAGATGCTTTTATTCTTCTACGTCGACAACATAATTATTATATATAACGGAAAATATTAAAACCTTATTAATTTATTTTTTAATAAAAGAATTAATTATCTTAATCCGATTTTCTAAATAAGCGAATTAACTTAATTCTTAAAAAGAAATTTAATACCATTTTATAAACGTTAATAATTAACGTAAAATCATTATCGAATTCTAATTTAACTTCTCCAGATTTAGTTAACAAATATTAAAAAGAAATCGGTTTTTTTATACGTTATAATTAATATACGACCTAATATATTCTGTAAAATATCCCAATTTATACGTTTTAATATAAACCTTAATAACGTATACCATAAAATAATTAATCGGGTTATATTATACCTAACCGGTATTAAAACGTTAACGTTATAATTCGGTAACGAAAATTTAATAAATACTTAAAGCGACGTTTTTTTCGCAAATAATTTGATCGACCGAAAAAGTTCCCAAGTTTACGTTATAAAACTATTCGGAAAAATGATAATATAAAGGGCGAATAAGTAAGATATAATAACTATTTTTATAATCGAAACGGAATTATTATTTCTTACGCAAATTATAAAAAAACTTGTTTATTTTTTATTTAATTAAAAAGTTAAAACTTAACTAAAAGAAAAAACTATTAAATACGTGATATAATAATTAATAAATTATATAATTTCTTAACGCCGATATGGTTTTTTATAAATTAAATTATAATATATATATATATAATTATTAATTATATAAAGTAATAAAAACGAACTTAATTAAAATAAATATACGTTTATAAGCGATATATTAATTAATAAATTAAATAAAACCTTATTACTAAGAAATTTTAAGCATTTTAAAAAGCAGTTAAAATTAATAAATATTATAAAAATCTTAAATTAACGAAAGAAAACCTTAAAAAATATTTCAAACAAAAAATTAACTGATCAGGAAGCTTTAACCGCCGGAAAAAGGTAAAATAAATAGCTTTGGCTTTAAAAAGTGATAAAGTATAATGATCAACGCCGTAAATGCTTTAAGGCGTTAAGGGGGTGTGTCAGTTAGCTGGGGGGTGCGTAGCGCACCCCATATACGGAAAGGTTCCGGAGCTAAGCTACCTAAAGTTGTACGCGTGCGACAGCACATGCAACTAGTCTAATACAACAACACAACTGATGTCCCCTATATCTGACATTATGAGATCCACGACGGAAGTCCTATGGAGATTGTGGTGGTACTTGGATGAATTTACTGACAGCAGTGGTATTACGCCCCATCCTTTTGGCGCGATGCACGTCTCCACAAAGTGGGGTGCTACTGTATAACATCGATGCGATGGCAAGGGCAGGGGTTTAGCAAAAGCTTTGAATGCAGAGAACTTTGAATGCGCGCCGTACATCGCCAGTCGAAATCAGGGGGCCACCAGGGAATAATAATAATTTTGAGGAGCAAACAAACGCTTAGACGCTAGTATGGTCGAGGAAGGGGAAGCATCTGCAGCCGACGCTCGGCTCACGGCTGAGCTCGACCTGCTGAGCGCCATGTACCCATCGGCGATCAGTTTCTCGCCGCGCGGGCGCGAGGTGAAGTACGTATTACGAGGAGGGCCGGCGACGTTAGGGACGGGGACCCTGCTCCTCCGCCTGCCCGACCGCTACCCGGAAGCCGGTTGTCTCCCGGACGTCCTCCAGGCTAACGGCGGGCCGCCGCACGGGGAAGAAGATCTCCGGTCGAGCACCAGGGAGGCGATCGCGGAGCTAAACCTCGCCCCCGGCGAGGAGGCGTTGGATGCTATCATCTTGGCTTTCCGGGAGCTGCTGGGTTCGAGATCGGGATCGAGGGTGGGGTCATCAAAGGTCGAGCACAGCGAGCTTGCTGCCGCTAAACGGCGACGCGACGAAGAAGGCCGCCGCTGCAAGACCGTCGTCGTGTGGCTGCATCACCTCCTGAACACCAACAAGCGCAAGCTGGCCCTCAACCCGTCATCGTCGTCGTCCGCCTCCTCCGCCGTGTCGGGCCTCGCGAAACCCGGGTACCCCGGCTTCCTGGTCTTCTCGGGCCCCGCGGCGGCTGTCGACGTGCACGTTTCCGACCTAAGGGCTCAGCGCTGGCAGGCCTTCCAGGTCCGATACGATAGCAAGCTGGACGATGGTGGTGGTAGTGGCGGTGATGGTGGGGCGGCTTGGGCTTTCGAGCACGGCACGGGCATCCGCGAGGTCGAGTCCATGAGCGAGCTCGCCCGCGGCATCTCGGACCCGCGACACAGAGAGCTGTTCCTCTGTGTCATTGGCGTTAAGTAGCTCGACTAGTTGACCGAGTGAGTAGTGAGACCGATATCATTGCGCCGCGCCCGGCCATTACATCAGCATATCGTGACCAGGGTCGTTTAGTCATGGTCTGCATCTTGATGTCCCTTTCAGAAATTTTCATAAAGGTTCGACGAAACACCTCTTGAAAAGATTCATTGATCTGCTCCCCTATCTTGTAGGGACTTGAACGAAAATCATCGTGGGTCGTACGATATACAGTCTCTGCTCCTCCGCCAAACCTTCTTTCCAGCATGGAAGGCAAATCAAATTTTAGAGTGGTCCATACGAGGCACAACCTTCATCCAACAATGTCACTGGCAAGTGATAAGCAATGTGCGTCATCGGATTCATTATGCCGCAGCACGGGCTCCTTATCCAAACCGGCGTCAAACTCCATATGAAGACCCTGTTCACCCCAACGGAAGGCATCAACGCAAGTTTCAAGCGAAGAGATTTCGTCCACGGAGTTCAGTATCGCGCTATAACATGGTGTAATCGATAAAATGTCGTCTCGTGCGTGGAGGAAGGACGCTGCTGCGTCCATATCCCTCGGCAGTAATATGTCATCTGTCGGGAGAGGAGCCAAGAGCTGGTTTCCGTAACCCATATCAAACGCCTCGGTAGCATCTCCTTGGTAGAGTATAGAGTCTGCTGGCTCAGGCGGCAGACTGGGATTGGCATAATCCATTTGAAACTCTCTGATTGCCCCTTCTTGCACAATTATACCCTCGTGCTGCTGGTAAATCACAGGGTCTGCTGGCTCCAACGGCAGAGTAAGGCTACCATAAACCGCATCCAACCCTTTAGTGGCCATTTCCTGGAAAACCGTGCTTCCATACTGTGGATAAATCATAGAATCTTCCGTGTCGAGCGACAGACCCGGAATAAACGGTGCAAGGCCATGCGGTGCCGGCGACAAAGGTGGTTGCTTCGGCGGAAGCTTGTCCAGCTCCCATACGGGCCGTTGATTGTCCCCCATAGCGATGACCCAAGTCAGAGCCGGGCGAGGCTCAACTACTCCCATTTGAAGGCGTCTGTCATTCCAGTCCTCCAGCAATTCTTCCTCTTTCTCCGTTACTTGCTTGTAAATTCGGGTTTCCATCTCGTAACAAGCAGTTTCATAGTCAACAGAGTCGCTCGGGGCGCCGAGCCCAGGCAGTGGCCAAGTATCGCGACAGCCTTCTTTGACCCTGGCCTCCTCCACAGCGCTGTTCTCCGTGCGGCGCATCCTCCGAAGCTCTCTGAGCTGCCAGGGTTTCAGGCCGGCCCTCCCGGCCCTCACCCGTTGTGCATCGTTCAGGAGGTGCGCCGTGTGGAGGTGGAAACGCGTATACGCGGCGACGTCATTCTCGAAGGCCTCGTCGTCCTCGCCCTCCAGGAGATGGGCGTTGTCGGCACAGTAGCGGCAAAGTTTGTCGTCGATAAAGGCCCGGCTTGGGCAGTCGAGTCCAAACGAACAGCATTTGATGAGCACTTTGCACCGCGAGCAGAATTGGTGGCCGACGACCTCGGGCGGGTAAACCAGTGGTGACCCGTGGATATGGTCATGCATCTTTCTTCACTGTCTCGTAAGTCTTGAAAGAGGGCTGGCATGTGCACGTCTCCTTCTGTATTTCCAGGACGACACGGAAAATTGGTGCATGTCTACTTTTTGATATAAATTTCTGCATGTGATGGTTGCGATGATGTTCTGGTCTTTTTGTATGATTATTTGGGAATCACTGCCTTTAGAAGTGTATAGTTCGCCGTATCTAGGATGGCCGAACATCATAGACGTTATTCTTTGGTCCATCGGCTCCTCGTCACTGCTCCAAGAAACAGCCATGGCGGTGCATCATCGCTGATTCCGCGCCTCTTGCCGTAGAATAATTACTTCCCCATTCAACTAATTCACGCTTGGTAATTTAGTCCCCTGGAAAGAGCCCGAAGATTGCTACCTTCGAACCCTTAATTAACTAATTCACAGTCACGGGCCTGTTCAACCAAATCTTCCGGTCCTGATACCCAAAAACCCATCCCAGATTGACGATTGCTTTTCGGGGCATGTTATACAGTGATTTAACCCGGATGTTTGCAACTTCTCGAACTGCCATTGGCCGCGCTGAGGCCGCACAACGGAATCATATACAAACCCTATCAGATCGAATAAAAGGTAGGTGACCGCGTGGATAGCGAAAGGAGACAATGCATGGCCTGGTCAACTGCCGACATTGTCAGCGCCTTCTCCCTCTCTGGGTTCTACTAAACCCGTTCGCATGCCTGTTGCTGTTGATATGGGTTACAGCGTGATTTAAGCAGCTAGATTGGTATCATAGTCAAGTCACCAGCGATAATAACGCTAGGTAGGCGAAGAATTATAACACCTCCCGGGTCCTGTATACCTACATGAGGGAGCCGTTGTTTTGGCATTCGCCCTCATAGGGGCATAATGCCCACTGAATATTGTAAAGCGTAGGGTCCAGAACTGGGGCAGCCGTCATGGACCCGGCTGGCCTTCTTGTTATGTTCCTAATAGAGAATTAAGCTCGCTACTAAGTATGACTAATCTCAAACAGATCTATAACGGAGTGGCGTCACAGTGCCAAGTACGGCCATACGGTTCTCGCTAATGTTTGAAGCCGAGATTTTAAATCACAGATATTCCGTTAACTGTTAGAATCCCTTAGGAAAATAATGGAACTACTCTTCTAGAAAGGGGGTACCTGAGTAGACTTGGACTGTTTCGCCATCAATTCCCGATATGGGTAACCCGGTTGATCCGCTGGCATAGATCTAATTACGGGTTCCAAGAACCATGCTCATTCTCGACGTTGGAGAGTTGTTTAAAGTTGATATTCCATGCTCCGCAGCGTCTGCAACTGGAGTTGTACGCCAGGCAAATCCCACATGGCTGAACCCAGACAGAGCAGGTGCGACTAGGCTTTAGAGATGTGTCTAGAAAGGAGGATACAGCGAGAAAATTGAGTCAATGGATATAGCCGTCATCATGGTATCTAAAGTGTTGGCTCGGAAGCCCCCGATTATGGGATACTGATCTAGCTAGCGGTTGTATACAATCTGTCTGAGAGGGCTGGATAGATCTACTATGTTTCAAGTTAACGTTAGGTGTTTTCGGGAGCTAGCCAAGTTGAGCTACCGTCACAACCAGGGTTGAAAGCAATGCAACCCGATCCACTGCGTGGCCACGCGATTGCGCAACCTTGGCGCTCCATCAATCCATTCGCCCTAGCTGATTATGGATATCAATCCATTTAAAGCTCTCGTGGATGGATATCGTGTTCATAATAAGTGGTTCTTGTGGCGGTATAGGTCCCGTTATTAATGAGGCCTAGTTGTAAAAGTGGTGATACTAACAGGTAGTTATCTATACCGCCACATAAAATATTCCATCTACTCGGAAATATTTAATATTTTAACTTATTATTTCTTTAAAACTTTAAATATATTTATTACTTAATAATAAAAAATAATATTTTTAAAATTCTTAATTTTTTGCGGTTATTTTAATACCGGGCTTAACTTTAAAAAAATAATTATATTAATAAATATAAGTTATTTATTAATAAATATATTATTTTTATTCTGTTTTTAAATATAAAATATATTAATTTTACGATAATTTAACTTTTTTAATAATATATAATAATTAAAATAACAAAAATAATATTATTATAAAACTTTCGATAAAGATAATTTAATTATAAAATCCCTTTTTTTGCGATTTTATTTAATTATAATATCGAAAATATAATTAAATTCGGTAAAATTAAAATATGAAATTATTAATAAAGTTACTTAATAGGGAAATAAAATTAATATACGTAATATTTAGGATTTATATATTTTAAATATATTCCGATACATTTTTAATTTTCCGAAATAACGTACGGTTTTTCGTAAAAATAATATTTTAATATTTTAATACTTATGTAATTATTTTTTATTCCTTATCCGGCCCTTATTAATTTAATAACATTTATATTATTTTGTTAATTATTTATTACGGAATTAATATAATTATTACCGAATTTTAAAAAAATGCCGTAATATACCCGAATTAATAATGTACGTATTTCGTAAAGCTTTATTAATATACGTTTTAAAATAATTAATTTAATTAACCTATTTAACGTATTATATAATAATATATATTTACTTACGTAACCTTATAACGTATAATACCTTTTTACGCTTAATATGGCTTTAATTTCCGATTCCGATAATTCTCTTTAAACTTTAAAAGGTACGGCTTTTTCGCCAATCTTTATTGCTTTGATTTTTTTAGCAATACCTATACCAACCCCTATCTTAACTGATTAACAATTTAAAAATCAACTTTAAGCTGTATTCCCCGGCTTTACGATATCCGAGCGTACGAAAAATACTATAGCATAAACGTGGCAGTTCGGTTACGATATTGTCAGATAAGTAGCGTAACAAGTGCGCACTTATCAATACCGTCTTTTGGTGCAGTGGCTACGCAACAATTAAGAGTCTCAGACACGCTCCACTAAGTGGAGTTCTACCGTCGCAGCTAATTAGCGCGCATGCAAATGCGGCCCTGCACCTGACCACCTATCCAAAGATTGAGAGTTCGAGTCGTGGAAAG
>QJNU01000560.1:0-33097 GCA_004154915.1 Monosporascus ibericus
CCCCCCCCCCCCCCCCCGGTTTTCCTTTCCTTTCCCCCTACTTCTTTCTTAATCTCTTTCTTTATTTCGATTATTATTATTATTAACATAATACAGGTTGTAATACCGGGTACGTAACTCGGTTAATTAATTAGTTCGTACCGCATATTATATTTGTTATAGTTTTTCTTATTACGCGTAATCCCGGGAACTACTTATTACTTATCGCTTATTATTATATTTCAAAGTCCGGTTTTAACGCCGTAAATATAATTTGCGTTAACCTTTAATATTTATTAAACCCTAGGCTTAACCGTAACTATCTTTCCGATTATATGCTAATCAGGACCAAGTTTCTTCGTTTTAATTTATTATTATTTTTTAAATCTTTTGTTCGATATATAAAAAGCTTTTCTTATTATTTATACGGCGATATATAAATAAAATACATTAAGCGACCCATTCCGCCGTTCCCTTAATACTATCCGGAACCCGGCTTTTTATAAACTTCGACGCATATACGAAAAAACTGCAAAATTGGTTACTTTTAACGTTACGCCCAAGCCGCAACTTCCGCCCGACCCACTTTCCGAAAGTAAGCCATACGTTTTCAAATTACGGATAATCTTCCGCCATTAACCCCGGCACCGGTTTTACGCCATCCTGGCCGCGCCGGCATAGCTTTTCCCTAGGTTCGAAATACTATAATACCAGCCCGGTTACGTATATGAGCATTTTCGGGTACGTACATCGCCGGTATCTCGAATTTATTACCTCCTCCTATCTTTTTTTTCCGTCTTTATCCGGCCCGGGCTCTTACCGTTTATAAAAATTTTACGGTATTCCGTAAGTTAAACAGCTTAAATAAGGCTCCTATATGGCGGCCCGTCTTCCATTTATGTCGCATTATCCGTACGTAACGTTATATAATGGCAACCAAAAATCCCGCCCCTTATAACAGAGGCGCGAACATTTCTCGGTATTATGCCTGACGCTATCGACGTTATCGGATTTAAGCCGGAGATTATAAAAGGTGCAGATCCGAGTTTAACGACGTAACCAGGTCTTTAACTAGTCCGGCATGCTTTACCTAACGCGCTGGTCGTTTTCCCGGTCCGCTTTTTATCTGTTTTCGTTAGCCATAATAATACGGAACGCTGCCGTCGGGCTTGGCGGCGGTACGGCGCGGGTTCCTTGGTTACCCGTAAAAAGTATATGGTTGTTATTAACTTACCCCTATCCGGCGTACGAAGTATCTCTAGTTTTATAGGGCCCGGTAAAGGACTTATCCTTTCGGGCGGGCGCCGGTTTTAACGCCGGTTTAAACGTTAGGTTAGGAACGGATGGTCCCGTAAATATAACGGCGTTAACGGCATCCGGCCGATTATTAACCGATATCTTGCCGGAATTGGTATAAACGGGGATAAGGGGCTCGGTATTTATTAAGCTATCGGAAAAGACGATATAAATTGCCGGTATTTATTAACTTAGCCGGTTGCTGGTTTTGGGCTATATTAAGGCTAAAAACTCCGAAGAAGTAAAGGTAAAGAATAGGTTTTTTATATCTTAATCCGGCTACGGCATTTTTTAGGAACGGTTCGGTCCAGCGGCAAGCGGGATTACCGCCGCCGATTCGCCGCCGATTTCCAAAATATAATAGTTTATATTGCGACCCCTAGTTAACCTTTTAACTTTAGCCGTAAGAGCAACTATCTTATTATCCTACGTCGATATTTCGGGGCCCGCCATATTTAACATATGCTACGTAACTTTTTCGGCTTCGGGGGCAGTTAAGCTAATATCGTAATATAGCTTATATAAATGGCATTAATCGTAAAGTAATTTATGGCCCCGGCCGCCATCCTTACCGTAAGAAAGGAAAGTTTTATAATCGTTAAAATATACGTCGAAATGGACGTACCGGTAAATTAAGCTTAGAATGTAATTATCGACGAAATACTAATCGGACGGTTCGTTTATCGAACTACGTAATAGCGGCAACGAATCGTATACGATAACGGATATACCGACTTCCTCATTACCCCTAATAGCCCGCCCGGCCCGTTACCGGTACTATATTAAAAATACCGGCTTTTTATAATAAAAAATTAACCTAATACCCGGAATATCGAGCCTATAGTTAGCCGTATCCGTAACCGCAAGCATCTTACCGGTAGTTACTTATTCGTTTAAAATCCTAAGCTGTATCTTTATCGCGTTAAACTTTCTATAATACCTGGGGCAGCTTAATACTTTCGCAACCAAGTCGATATCGCGAATATAAATCGAAAAAATAAAAATCTTCGTTACGGGATCGGTTAAGCCAAGCCATCTTCGGTAGAACTTAATCGCATCCTTTAAACGTTAAATAGACCGGCTTTCGACGGTCCCGGTAAATACGGACGGTACCTTCGTATATACGTAATATCGCAGGTTAAGGTTCCCGGTCGCCTTACGGATTACGTCGAGGCATTCGGGTTCGAAACCGTATAACTTATATAATTTACCAAATTTATTTATTGCGAGTATAACCGTTAATAATAATACCTAAACGTCGAACTGCCGGAGCCTATCTTAAACGTTTAATATATTCGGCCGGTATACGGTTATATAATCGAATATAACGTAATATTCGTCCAAAACTATCCGCTCTAGCCGGTACGCCGCGATTAGCTAATTATACCGGGCCAGAAATTTCTTGTCGCCAACAAAAAATTCGTAGGTAATTATAACGACGGACTACAGGGCAACCACGCCGACAACTTCGCCGGACCCCCAAAAGGTCGAATAAATGCCGGCGTCCGTACAGCGCCGGTAAAGATCATGGCCCAGGGCGAAAAACGGAACAACAACCACGGTAACCGACTGCGGCCGGCAATATACCGGCAACATAAAAACGCTCGATTTCCCGGACCCGGTCGGCGCAACGTATAACAGGACATAAAACCGGGAACATAGCTATTAAGGCTTGAACGACCGAACTTCTCGAACTTTGTTTACGTTGGAAATAAAATAACCCGTTAGGCGTTATAAAACCCGGCGCTATTATCCCCGGAAGTTCACGGTCCCGTCCTTAAATATTACCTTTAATTTTGCCAGAAAATCGGTATTTTAAAGTTTCCGGAACTATATAAGCCAAAATATATCCACGTTACCACCCGGCTGCCAGATTTCCGAAGCTAAGTTCGTTTCCGCCACCCGGTCGTCGTTAAGAAATATCGCCCGTTTTATTTTAAGGGCCGAAAAAAAAGGTATACGGTTTCCGTTAATATAATCTTGGACGAATTCCGGCAAAACGGGGCTAATACCGAGGTTATTAGCGGTCCCGGGTAAGATATCGTCTTTGATATCGGGTTCGGGGTTAAGTAATCGGTTCGGGCGGATTAAGTTCCCCCGTTACGTACGTATTCGGATAGGAGTTTAAGTTATAACCGGGCCAGTAACGGGCGAATATCGGGTAGCCGTCCGAACGTTTCGGTATCGACCGATATTAAGGCGGCCTTAACGCCGTATAACGTTATTTACAAATAAACCGAATAACTTCCGAGTAGGTTTAAAGGAAATCGGACTAATTAACTCCCGGATAGCCTAAGGGAAGATCGTACCGGGTAATTCCCGGGTAGCCCGGGGAAGAATCGGACCAGGTGGCCCCCGGGTAAGCTTAAAGAAAGTGGTACCGGGTAGCTCCCGGGTAGGCTTAAAGAACGTGGTACCGGGTAACTCCCGGGTAGGCTTAGAGACAGTGGTACCGGGTAACTTCCGGGTAGGCTTAGAGAAAGTGGTACCGGGTAGCTCCCGGGTAGGCTGGCCGGGTAACGGGTACGTTTCGTTCCGAAAAATAAAAGCGGGCATTATTACCACGCTTTAATTTTAATCCGGCGCCCTTTCGGCAATACGGCGCCGTTTCGTAGGCATTAAATTGCTTAGGTAATAAGAAGGCCGCCCTTTTCGTTTTTCCGGCGGGTTATTTACCGGAACTAAGGAAGACCCAAACGTTTAATTCATACCGGCGCCGGTACGGCTAATAAGGCCAGAGCCGGCGTCGTCGTCGTCGTCGTCGTCGTCGGCCGGGATCGTTTCCTCGTTAACTTTTACGTACGGATATTATTTCCGGCTTACCGTTAAAATTTCTCCCGTTTCTGTTTTATGCCGAAATTTACTATAAACTTTTTGTAACGGGTTATATACGTAATATTCGTATAATTCGCCTGGGCCGCTATTATCCGATACGTCTTGGTAATATATAAAGTAAGGTCGTCGTTTTCGGAATCCGCCGAATTATTATAGCCGTCGTCTTTATTGCCGAGGTGGATGCCGTAGCGGCGGTGGCGGCGGACCTTGTTGTCGAACTCGTTAATAGTAAGAAAATAGGCTACGTCGTTTAAGTAACGGGTAACGATAAAAGCCGTTACTTATCGGTACTGGGTAACGTTTAACCCGGCCTTTATATATTTTAAGATGCAAGTATATAAGGCCGTTTGTAACCTGGTTTGGACTTAAGGTCGGTTATCTTTTTTTTTGGGCGTGCGTGTGCCTGGTGCCGGGACGGAAAACGACCGCGGTTAAAGAAAAGGATTAAATATAAGCGGGCCGGCGTCGATACAAAATATTTAGTTATCGAATTAAAGTAGGAACGGCCGTACGAACCAAATATACCGGATAGGGGTAAGGCAGATATACGGCGGCGGGTACCGGAAAATTTTATGGAAGCCCTATTTCGCTTTGGTCGTATAAAGGTAGATAACGTCGTTTTCGACGATAACGTTTTGATTACCGATTGGTCCGGAGTTATATACGCGGAAAGAAAGGATTTCGCCGGACCTGCCGGGCTGGCCGCTAGCGATATGGATAAATGCAAAAGGTTATTCGAGAAACCTTTTAACGTATACCCGATAATCCCGTATAACGTTTTCTTTAAACGATAACCCTCCGGGGTGAAAAAAACGGTCGTATAACGGACTCCGCTTATCCGAATATAACTGGGCCATAATAAATCCGTCGCCGTTCCTAAAAAGAACCTTACGGTTTTCGGAAAAAATAATAAAGTTTTTGCCGTAATTCCGGCTACCTATGTTATTTATAAGACCGTAAAACGAGAACTTCGGCCACCGTACGTGCGAAATAAGAAGAAGGTCGGCCAGTTACCTTCGTAGGTCCATAAGCATATTATACATGCCGGACCGGAACGCCGACATGGATAGCCGGACATCGTCGATAAAAAAGGTATTCTGGTCCCAGTTAATTCTTTCTAGCTGCGGTTCGAGCTATACGATTTTTATACCGTAATTCCGCGTACGCATAATCCAGGCGATCGGCGTAAGCCGGATGTTAGGATGCGTATTAACCAGGTAGCTATCGACGAGCGGCTACAAAAAAACAAAGAGCGACAGCTGGTCGTTTTAATCAGCCAGGCGTTCCGCGGCAGGCATAAAAAGCTTACGCTCCAAAAATAAGTTGCAAATAACTTTATAACGGTACCAAACGGCCCGGAAAAGAATAAAAGCCCAGGAAACGTAAACGATAACGGAATATTTAAACGTATAATCGGCCGGGACGTACCAACCTCCCTCAAAACGGTAGCCTTATAACGTAAGCCCGTTAAGTAGAGGGCTCGAAAGTTTCTTTTAACTAATATAAGTAAGGATAATAAAAAGGAAGAATTTAAGATACGCCTAATCCAGCTTGTTTAGCCGAAAGGGTAACTACGTTTTTTGTATATCGGGTAAGGCGGGCACGTCCGTAAAAACAAATACCGCGATTTCCGCGTATTTTAACAGTCGGGTTCAGGCCTTACGTTAAGCTTTATTGAACCAGAAACGTTAAAACGGGTACGTTTCGATAAAGGCGGTATTATCATCGGCGGAACGGCTAAAGGAAGAAAGGGCGTTGACCTTAAAGACATAATAAAGAATCTTCCTAACGACCTTAATATAATTATAAATAAGTTAATTTATACGGACGAGAAAAAAGTAAATAAAGAATAAAGTCTTAAATAAAAGGTAGAATGTTATTAGGTACGTAGCTATATATAAGCTAACGCCGGCGCCTAGCCATAAAGGAGATTCTAAATAAAAAAATTAAAAAAAGGGGGGGGATCGAATATATTACGAATAATCTTTAAATAGTTTACTGAATAGCGGTTAGGAAGTTGCCGGGCAACTGCCGGGTAGCTGCCGTATAACTGCCGGATAGCTGCCGGGTAGCTGCCGGGTAGCTGCCGAGTAAAAAAAGACAAGGTAACTCGGATAAAATAAACTAGATAAGGAAATATTTTGGCTAAGGTGCTTTAAGGGAAAAGAACAAAAGAAAAAAGAAAAAGAAAAAAAGTTAAAAGGTAAAAAATAACATACTTATTTTAAGTCTCGGCTGCTACACGCCGGAAGGGTTTCCGCGGATCTTTGTTAATATCGTGCCGTTATAAGGCAAGTAAGGCTGTTTTACCCGCCATATCATTCTATAAATAAAATCGAGCAATAATATAGAAACGCTTAAACGAATTAAGGATACGTTACTTATATACGGCTGCATCCGGCATTAAATTAAAGGGGAAGTGGTCGGTATTCGGGGGAAATTGCAGGGATAGTAACGTTTAAAGGAAAGAAATAAGGATACCTTCAAGATATTTTTCCCAGCCGACAAAATCTAGCCATAACGACCGCTGGTCTCCATAGCCGGCTGGCGGGCGGTATTCCGTAACTCGCTAAACTAAGGTCTTAAAGCCTGCAAGAGCACGTCGAACCGCTAATGGCAGGTTATTAATCTCGGCCGCCGGCCTCGGCTAATCCGTATTCGCTATATTCAAAATACGGCCTCGTTCGACTTCGACCAAACCGTTAATAAATTTGTTATTCCATAATACCTGGTATCGTATACCGGAAACATAGGGCAGATCGGTACGGTCTTGGTAACGGTTCTTGATATAGCCTCTGCCGTTGCCGGTAGTGAATTGGTGATATTTTTTAAGGTGGGAGATAAAAGATTGATATTATCTATACAGCCTAGGTTCCTGGCATTCTGTATATCGAAAACCTCCGTCGGTTGCTGGTTTTAGCCAAGGGTATGCCGAGGCTTCCGGAAGGAGGTAAGGTCGGACCATAAAATTGAATTATTCCATAATTAAGCATACCTCGGGATAATCCCGGACGGCGGAAACGATATTTACCCTTTACGAAGGAGCTAATAACTTATGGTAAGATTTAAGATGTTAATCGGCGGTTTAACCGAATATAATGATCCGGCAATCGTCTGTTATATATACGAAAGACCGGAGCTTGGGCATAAAAATAAAAGGTATGAATTAATCGAAGGACGTCGTAATTATATTAAAACAGTTAATAAGACGGGATAAAATAAGCGAACGTAAGGGATAGGTAGGCGTATTAAATACAAATAATATAATTAAAATAAAATCCGAAATTAAATCTAGTTAATAGAATAAAGTGAGCTTGTTAAATAAAAAGAAAGCGTGGTAGGAAATATCCGGCTTGCGAGATTTAACCTTATATTTCCTTTTTTTTAAGAAGGGGAAGAACGGAGGGAGGGCGGGCGGGCTCGGCCAAGATTCCTATCATAAGACGAAAGCGAAAAGGAGGGAGAAATCTGCTGAATGTGTAACGTTACGCTTATGCAGGGATACGGTGGCTTAGGCAGGCCATAACGCGGGTGCTGTAATGGTAAATATATAAATATAAGTTTAAAAAGAATTTCTTTTTTATAAAAAAAAGAAAAAAGAAAAAAGAAAAGGTATTAAATTATTAAATTTTAAAAAGTGAGTTATTAAAAAAGGTACAAAAAGGTTCAAAAGACTTAAAAGCTTAAATAGAGAATATAAAATTAGAAACAAAAAAAATGAATTAAAGGTTTAATAAGATTCCCCCCCTTTTTCTTAAAGAAGAAAGAAAAAGAAGAAAGAAAAAAAAAAAGAAAAGAAATGGGAAAACTTTTTTTTAAAAGCAAATTAAAATAATAAATAATTTATATAACGTACCAGACAAGCTCGCGAGCCGGACAAGCTCGCGAGCCGTTTTTTGGCACCTCTCGACAACACATTCAAATTAATCAACCACAACATATCAAATCAATTCAAATTAATCGGATTCGTTTTCGCTAGACATATCTATAGCTTCTTTACAAGTGCGCGTATTATGTCCGGGCTTGCCGCAGACGCCATATTTCCGTTCTTTCGTCTTAACCTTCTTGCGACGATTATTTTTAGCCGCTGTTGGCTGCATTTTTTCACCACCCCCTTCCTTTTCGGCCAGAAGAGCTTATCCCTTTTGTATAGTAAGTATCCCTCCTTTTTAAAGACGCTTATTTTTGGTCCTCCGACGTTTGCTTAAGATGTGGTTCGTTTCGCGTAATTGGGCTGTTTCTTCCCGCAGAAGAGCAACTTCGTGCAAAAGTAACAAGTTACTTTTTGTTAAGAGATTCACCAATTCGACCATTCTTGTTGGCAAGTTACCCTGGTAATTTCTATTTTTTTTTTACAAGTAACGTCCTTGCCTTGTTATTTTCCGGATATTTCTAGGGGTCTTTGCGGGAGGGGAAAGAATAAAACCGGCGGAGGTAAGCGGCGAAACTGTCGGTGTAGGTATAACCGGAGTCTCCGATTCGAAAAGAACGTTATTAGGATCGAATGGAATAAATCCAGCTTTCGCAAAGCCGGATTTGATGTTATCGGACGTTATGGCGGCTTTAAACGCGTCGTGGAAGCCAGCGAAAAAATCTTCTTTCGCGATATGGGTATGGTAACGTCGCATTAAATCTTCGATATAAAGCGAATAGGCGCGCTTTAAAATAGAAAAGCAGGAAACGTTAAGAGGTTGAAGCCGATAAGAGGAATACGCGGGCATGCAAAGAGTAATAATATCATTATTTGCGCAATATTCTTCGAATTCGATCGAATAATGGCTTTCGTGGCCGTCGAGGATAAGAAAACGTTTGGTTCCTTTCGTACGCGTTCGTGTATATTTGTCGAAATGCTAAATCCATTTTAAATCTAATATATTTGTTATCTAATTATTAGAACTGGTATTAATTTTCTAATCGGCTGGTAATGGGTTGTCGCGATACCAGGAACTAAGGTGGGTTTTTCTTGCCAATATGATAAATGACGGTAGGGCCTAACTTTGCGAATTAACAGCTTGGATAATTGTAATTCATTCCCGATTACCTTGTTGCGCCTGTTTAGGTTTTCCACGTTTTTCAGCACTTGTAATTACCATGCCCGATGCCATAAGAAGTCCCATTAAGAAGCCCGTTTCGTTGAAGTTGTAGATATCCTCTTTTGCGATGCCGTATTTTGCGATTGTAGCCCGAACAAGCTCGAACTATTTCCGAAATGTTTCTGGATTTTTGCATAATATCCTTTGGTAATCGATTTTCCGATTTAAACGCGTTTGGAGTTTTTTTTGCCGTCGAATAAAGTTCGACGCCCATTTAATCCTAACGCGTGTCGCAACGCGCTGGGCAAGCAACAAATTTGCTATATCTTCAACGTGTTAAAGCCGGACAGGAAACGCTCGCGCATTTAGGTCAAGGATTTTGTCGACAATAGATTTTTTTTCGGTCGGCGTCAATTTTCGCAAATGGGGGATAATATCGGCTCGGGTGCGTCGTCCATGATATCGGGCTTTCAAAGTAGCTTCGGGGATGTCGTATATTGAATGTAGCTTTTTAAAGCTAAGTTTGGGGTCTCGTTTTTTCGCCTGAATGGCTAGGTTCATTCTAGATTCTTTTGTAAGGTGCTTCATGTTGTTGGTGTTGAGAAATTGGTGATTAAAGTTGGGTAGTTGATATGTTGAAAAAATTGGCTCGCGAGCTTGTCCGGCTCGCGAGCTTGTCTGGTACGTTATATATATATATATAAACGGATTTTAATGTAAATCCTTAATAAAATAAACTTAAAAGGATTAAACAGAAAATATCTAAAGATTTAACAAAAAGGTATAATATATAAAATAGGTATTAGGAATATAAACTTAAAAAAAGAATTTTAACTTAAAAGAATTAAAAGCTTTTTTTATTTCATAATATTATTTATAAAATTTAAAATTTATTAAATTTACTCTTTTTTATTATTATTATTATTTAACGTAGAACACAAGCGAGTCGCGCATATAAGCGAGTCGCGCGGTTTGTACGTAACCTTCTTTATATTAATCCAAATTATTATAAAACAACCATTTCTTAACCGATTTAAAAATAATTTTCAGAATTATATTATTCTTTATATCGAACTTGATATATCTCTTCAGACCCCGATTTAAACATGTTAGGAGTTAATTATTTTAGCTTAAAATAAAGCTTTATAATACTTTAACATATATCTTTATAAATTCGTATAATTATCAAACCGTTATTAGATTTAATTCAACTTTAAACACGTTTTTAACATTACGTAATATATACCTATAAAAATCGGCAAAGCTTTGCAAGGAATATCTTATAAGATATAAGGAGATATATATATTTGGCCCTTAAATCGGACCCACCTTTCTATATCTCTAAAGGGAAATTATTTATAAAATTAAAGAAAGAAGTTTAATGTTTAATATGTTTTTTAGAAGCCGTATACAAAATAGATAAAGTTATTAAGAAGTATTGGCGGCGTTTTTTAATATTTAAATATAATAATTAATAATTATAAAATAAATTAATATAATTACCAAAATAGGTTATGTTAAGATGCAACTTAATTAGGATTTAAAACGTCATATCTTAAATTTATATTTAAAATTACATCGAACTTAATAATATTTCCGTAAAGTTATAAGTATTATATTAAATATGAAAAAGGTTACGTACAAACCGCGCGACTCGCTTATATACGCGATTTGCTTATATCCCACGTTTCCCTAAATTACTATTTATTAAATTATTATTAATATAATAATTCTAATATTTTAATATTTATATTTTATGTATAGATATAAAGTTTTATTATTTATTCTTTTATATAATCCTAATACGTATCGTATACCTAAAATTACCAGCCTTCCTTATACGATCTTCACCTTTTTTAATTTAACTCTAACATTTATACGTCCTATCCGCCGGACTTCCCGGAAACTTTAATTTTACGTTATTCCCTTTTTATTTCGGGCTGTTAACTTGATCGGCATCAACTTTTTATACGTTCGGCCTTAAAAATTAATTCTGAAATAATTCGGACCCTAACCCGTTTCGTTATTCTTTCGCTTATTTTCCCCCCTATATTATTATATCCAACCCGGGCTTTCGGGTTACGACCTTATATATTTCTTACCGTCTTCAGGTTTTAATTCCTGCATTAGCGCGCCGCTTTAAGTCAGATTCGGAGCGGCCCTGTACGCGAACGTCCTGTCGATTTTTTGCCCCTTATTCTTATCGTCCAATCCGCCCTTTCTGGGGGGGGGGGGGGGGTTTTTTTATTATTATCGAACTACGGTACCGCCGTTCCTTCTTCCCCTTCTCTTTAACTTCGTACCGTTCCCTTTCTAAATCGTAGGTTTGTTACTTAAATTATACGTACGTTAACGCAATTATTTACTACGTCCAGCTTATTACCGATTATTATTTTACGTCCATTATGGTTATTAATTAAGAACTTTTTAACCGCGTTTACTTTTACCTTATTTGTATTTAGTTATTAATTATTAAGAACTTTTAATTAAAGAAGAAATATCTTTACATTATTATAGTTAACAATAAGTATAACCTGAATCCGGTTAAGGTAATTATTAAGAAGGCTGGTAAAAAAAGTATATTACCTTATAAAAGATATTAAAAGTTAAAAATTAAATATATTCCTATCGTACCGTTATTACCTGTTCAAGTTGCTACGTAGCTATACAAATTATATAATAAATATCGCGCCTTAAAAGATAAACCGGAAGAGAACGTTTATAAAATAAATTATGTTCGTATATTACGTTATATTTTGCCCCATATTCAACAAATTATTTTGTAGATAATTATCAACGCCGTATTTATCGTTACCGGAAAGTAATAAAAATCTGCCTATTAGAAATTTATTACTAAGAATTTCGCCGGCGTTCCCATAACGGGAAAGTATGCCGCCGTCAAGCAATATTTCGATAAAATAATTCTTACCTTCTCGGCCGCTACCGCAGTAACGCCATCCGCTAATATTAATGCCGTCAGCGAAACAAAACCTGCATCAGGCGAACCATAAATTATTACGGGTTCGAAATTAACGGATAAAGTTAATAAGCGAATTAGCTTATAGGATAAAAAACGTTACGTATCCCGTTCCGTATTAAAAACGACCGTTAATAAAAGACCGACCCCGGACCGTTCTATCTCATAACCTAAAGTGCCATAAAAAAGGCCTACCGGAATATAGCCAATCCGCCTGTTATTACGCTTATTTCCGGGCCTACCCTAACATTGATATCCTGCCCTTTTAATACGTCCAAGCTATCTATTATTATCCTTACGGTCCGGCCGTTACCGACCCCGGCGTCCCGTCCTAATATTACGGCCAAACCATCCTTTAACCCCGTTATATTTACGTTAAGTTTCGGGCTAACGTCCGTTATTACGAAGCCTGCAGCCCTTACGGCCGCCGAAACCATTTTCGAATTCTTCCTTAACTGGAAGAATATCGGCGCATACTTAGCCTAAGTAGGGAATACGACGACCATAACGTAATAACTTAAGACCCAGGTCCAGTTTATCCTTAAAAAGATCGGATAATTATAAAAGGATATCCTTACGTATAAGGTGGCAATAAACCGGACCGACAAGAAATACGATAACCTAAAAGCTTAAATGGACGTTTTATCATCCTACGTAAAGAAATTAAGCGGGAAGGTCGAATCTTATTAATAAGAAAAGCAAAAACGATTCGAAACGTAGAAAGTATTTAACTATAACTTAAAAACCCGGATTTAGTAATTCGACGAACGGTTCGCCTTATTAGAAAATCCGGAGCTATAGAATGACTTTAATATTAATAACGAAATTAAGAGCGTAAAGCTAAATGAGGCTAATTAAGATGGCGATTAAGAAATCGACCAAAAGGCCGGGCAGGGGGTAAATTATAAAAGGGGTAACGGCGAGGCTGATAATAAGGTTATCTAGGATACCTAAACCGACTAAGAAATAAAGGATCTTAACGGCTGTTCGGGCGGAGGATAAACACTAATACGTTAACCAATATTATATTATAACCAGCTGGCCCCTTTTCCTCTTTCCCTTCTTTTTTCTTTTCCCCTTTTTATTTTTTATTCTTTTTATTCCTTCTTTTTCCCCTTCCCTCCACTCCCCCGCCCCCTATTTCCCCTTATTTCTCAGGGATCATCCGGCTCCCTTTTTTTCTTTTAAACCCCCGTCCCCTCCCGCCCTGCCCCCTTTTTTCTTTTTCTTTTTTTTCTTTTCTTTTCTTTCCTTTCTTTTCTTCTTTTTGCTCTTCCTTCCTACTTTCCTTTCCTCTCCACCTTTTTATTATTTATGTAGTATATATCTAATAAAAAAACGTATTTATTACCACCTAAATAAAACGCCCTTAATATCCACGGCGGCATAATAAGGCCCGATTTAGAAATCCTATATCAAGTTACGTTAAACCGGCCGGTATTAAGGTCCGGATCTAATCTAACGTCCGGTAACGAAAATAATTCTACGTTATTACCGCTTTATTAATAACCCGGCTTCGCGAAATTTCCGTTACGTAAAATAACGATTAACGGATTAAGCAAGGCTAACGAATAAGAAGCACCCGGACCTTCAAACCGTATAGGACCTTTTCAAACTTAAGGGATTTAACGCGTATCGATCGAAATCTTTCTTCCGTCTCGAAAGATAATAGCCGACTTAACAGCCGACGGCGCCGGCGTAAACGTTTAGGACGCGCTTTCGATGGCGGACCGGTACAAAATTAAAAAGAGAAGCCTTATTATAATTAGTAACGATAACGGCGACGACGACGACGACGACGACGACGCCGGCGACGATCAGGAACAAAGCAATAGCGATATTAATATTCTTACGTTCAAAAATGCCGGAAGATTTAAAGCCCGGTCTGGTAATACTCGCCGGTTGAAAAACCGCAAGTCCCGGAAGTATATACCTGCGAACGTAGAAAAGTATATTTTTGACGAAACCGAAAAGGATTCCGCAGCGGAAGGTTAATTTATTAATAACGAAGAAGATAATGATAACGTTAACAACTACTCCGACGTATTTCCGGACGACGATAGCTTTATAAATAATAAGAAGTTGGAGAAATACGGCAACGTTATTAATATATATCGAAAGCTTAACGCGAAACAAGTAAAGGCGGAATTGTTTAACGATCAGGACATAAGCGATAATTAAGGTTAGTCGGACTTCAATTTCCTTTCCCTCTTTTTCTTATTTTTCTTTTTTTTTCTCCCTTTTATTCCTTTAACCTCTTTTTTTTTTCTTTTTTTTATATTCGATAAAATCAGCTTAATTTAAAATAACCTTACCTTATATTATATAATTTACCATTTTAAGATTATAATAATATAGGTTATAAAGTGGGCCGTAAGCCCCGGGTTAATCGATTAATTCTTATTATATATTTACTTTTAGCAGTTTTATTTTCGCCGGCGGTTATTCCGATATAATAAACCTAAAGCTTATTCGTAATACGTTTTCCGAACCTGCATTAATAAAAACCGCATAATCCCGTATTAATTTTAACATAACGAATTTATTAATTTTACTTTAATTATATCCTAAATCGAAACGAACTTTACCCGCCGGTTACTCGGCGGCTACCCGGAAGATACCCGCTAAATATCCGGCAAAGACCCGGTAATTAACCGGTACATACCCGGCCGATATTCGGCAGATATTCGGCAGATACTCGGTAAATACTGGGCAGATACTCGGCAGATACCCGGCAAATGCCCGGTAGCTACCCGGTAAATGCACGGTGGGTAATTATTAATTAATTATGCCGGAAACGTAACGAGAACAAGTCCGGGTTTTATTCGAAGTTCGTACGAAACCGGTTTAAATGCTTTTATTTTAAATATTTATAAAAAAAAGAGAAAGAAAAAAGTTACCTGAAAATATGTTCGTTAAAGATAGGTTCCGGCCGATATATCTCCGGCAGTTACGCGGCGAAAAAATAATTTAATTAAATTTAATTTAAAAGCTATTTAAAAATTACTTAACAGCTGCTTAACGGTTACCGGAAAGCTACTTAATAATTATTCGGTAATTCTCCGGCCGTAACCCGTAAACTATCTGGTACTTACTTTATAATTATAATATAAGGAAACTATTGAGCATTTATTAAGCTATTAGCTAAATATTATCCGATAATTACCCGGTAAATATCCGGCAAATAATTAATAATTAATTTTATTTACGACTTAATAAAAATATATCCAGGCCGTAACTATTACTTAAACGGAACCCGTTTATGTTACAAACTAACATATTATAAACCTAAAAAAACGGTCGGAATAAAACTTTAACATCTCCGACCACCTAAAGGGTTATATAATATAAATCCGAATAAATCCACGGATCTAAAGGGATCCATACATTTAAACGGTATAAATCCGAAAGGATCCTTGGATTTAAAGGGATTTAATTCATTTACACAATACGAATCCGAATAAATTCCCGGATCTAAACGGATCCAACTTAAGATATATACGCTTATTATTCCTCCTATAGTTAGATAAATCACCAGCTTATAATATATTTTAGTTGCCCGGATTACCTTTGATAATCTACTATTACTAAACGTAACTAATACAAACCGACATTATTTCGGAGCCACCCGATACTGCTGCCAACATAAGCCGTACGACTAGGTTTAATAGTTAGGTACCTAACCCAGCCGTCACAGTTTATATCTTTCTTTTTTTTTCTTTTTCTTAAAAACTATTTCCGTTTTAATTTTAATTTATTTTCTAAGTAGGTCGGCTAAGTTAACGGTTAAATTCGCGAAACTTATAATAGGTAAAACCCTGTATTATAACGTTAAATGTGGTATAATTATAGCAAGTTATTTATTATATGGTAACGTTAAATATTCTATAATAGTAAAACGTTATGACGTAATTTAATAAGTTACCCGGTAGGCCGGGCCAACGGGTGGTTATATACCCCGTAATTACAATAAGTAACCGCCTCTATTATTATAATATTAAGTGCAATATAATAATAACGGGTTATAGCTGGTAAAACGGAAAAAGCTAGCTGGTAAAAGATAGGCCCAATCTATATACTATATAATAAATTACGTAATATAAACCGGTTTAATAAATTACTTTTAAAATTTATAACGAATAATACGCTTTCCGGTTTTAAAACGATATAAAATTAGATTTTAATAATTAATAAAATAAATCTTATTCGATGCTATAAAGAAAGTGATAATATTAGCGTTTTAAAAATGTTTATAAATGCTTTTTCTTTTTTTTAAAAAAGGAAAATATCATAAATAGCGTCGAATAGTTCTAGAACCTTTAATAAGTTTAATTAAGCTTTATAAATAAATTTCGAAAAAAGAAAAAGAAAAAGGGCAAAATATTTACCGTAACAAATTCTCTTTTTAAACTTGCCGTTTTTCTTTTTAACTTTTCTTTCTTTTTAATCTTTTTACTAAAAGCTTAAAGCGAAAAATACAAAGTTTAATATCGTAAATATATATATATATTTATTACTGAATAAAGCAAACGGAAAAATAAAGAATTTAATTACGGTACGTTTTAACCTTTCTTAATTTATAAATTCTTTTTTTCTCTTTTTTGGTTTAATCTTTTTAAGTTTTTTTAAAATCTTTTTTGTTTTTTTATTTTCTTTTTTCTTTTCTTTTTTAATAAAGGGCTAAGTTAACGAAATAACAGCAGGGAAACGAAAGGAAGCGTAGAAAGGATAAGTACCAGTAATAATAAGGGAATAAAAAGGTAAAGTTGGCGAAGTGAAAATGGCGGAAGGGAATAGGACGTACGAATGTAAGCGGCGGTAATAAATAACCAAATGAAATAATAAGTTAGCGAAATAAGTATGACGGATAATTTTGAAAAATCTTTTTTTTAAATTTTCTTTTTAATAAAACGGGTAAGTTAACGGAATGGGAAGAACGAAGCGAAGCGAAGCGAAGCGCATAAACGTAAGTAATAGTAGTAATAAGGGGATAAAGAAAGTAAAGTAGTAAAGTAAAAGTAATAAGGCGGAGCGGAAGGTAAAAGTGTAAGCGGTAGTAGTAATAATGAGGCAAAAGTAATAGAACGACGCGGAGCGTATAGGTACGAACAGCAATAATAATAACGAAGTAAAAGGGTAAGTTAGTAAAGTGGAAAAAGGAGTAAAGCGAAACGAAGCGTACGAACGTAAGCGCTAGTAATAAAAATAAAGTAAAAAAGTAGGTTAGCGTAATAAAAGTAATAAGGTAAAGCGGAGCGTATAAGTGAGAAGGGTAATAAAAACGACGAAATAAAATAATAAGTTAAGGAAGTAAACGTAGCAAAGCGGAGTAAAAGATACGAACGTAAGCGGTGGTAATAATAACGAAATAAACGGGGAAATTAATAAAGTAAGAATAGCGAAACGAAGTAAAGCGTACGAATGCGAGCGGTAGTCATAGTAACGGAATTAAAAAGGTAAGTTAACGAAGTAAAAGTAACGGAACGGAAAGGAAGATACGAATACGAACGGTAGTAATAATAACCGAAATAAAAAAGGTAGGTTAACGAAATAAAAGTGACGAAACGAAGCGGAACGTACGAATGGAAGCGGTAATAGTAGTAACGGAATAAAAGGGTAAGTTGACAAGGTAAAGGTAACGAAATAAAGCGGAGCGGAGCGTACCAGCGCAAACGGTATTAATAGTAATAAAATAAAAAGATAAATTAACGAAGTAAAAATAACGGAGCGAAACGGAACGTATAAATGCGAGCGGTAATAATAATAACGAAATAAAGGGGTAAAGTAACGAAATAAAAATAACGGAACGGAACGGAGCGGAGAAGTACGAACGGTAATAGTAAGAATAAAGTAAAGAAGTAAATAAATAAAATAAGAATAATAAAACGAAACGGAACGTATAAAATAAAAAGGTAGGTTAATAAAATAAAAGTAATAAAACGAAACGAAACGTACGAGTACGAAGGGTAATAATAATGAGGAAATAAAAGGGTAAGTTAACGGAATAAGAATAACAGAATAAAGCGGAACAAAACGGAACGTACGAATATAAGCGGTAATAATAATAACGAAATAAAAGTAACAAAGCGGAACGGAACGGAACGGAGGGTACGAATACGAGCGGCAGTAATAATAACGTAATAAAAAAGTAAATTAACGAAGTAGAAATGGCGAAGCGAAAGCGGGCGTGCAAGTGCGAACGGTAATAGTAATAATAAGGTAAAAAGGTAGGTTAGCGAAATAAAAGTAAGGTGGCGGAACGAAGCGTACGAATATAAGCGGTAGTAATAATAACGGGGTAAAAAAGTAGTTTAGCGGAATAAAAGTAAAGAAGCGGAACGAAACGTACGAATGTAAGCGATAGCAGTAAAAGGAATAAAGCAAAGCAAAACGTATAAGTGCGAACGGTAGCAATAATAATAGAGAAAAACGAAAGGTTAACGAAGTAGAAATAACGAGGCGGAACGGAGGGTATAAATTCGGGCGGTAGTAATTATAACGAAACAAAAGGGAAAGTTGATAAAGTAGGAGTAACGAAATGAAGCGGAAAGTACGAATATAAGCGGTAATAGTAGTAACGGAATGAAGGGGTAAATTTAATAAAGCAAAAGAAAACGGAGCGAAACGGAGCGAAACGGAAAGTACGAATACGAACGGTAGTAATAGTAACGGAATAAAAGGGTAAATTAAACGAAGTAAAAGTCGCGGAACGAAGCGGAGCATACGGATACGGGCGGTAGCAGTAATAACGAAACGAGGCGAAGCGTACGAATATAAGTGGTTATAATAATAACGGAGTAAAAGAGTAAGTTGGTAAAATAAAAATAACGGAGCGGTAATAGAAAAAACGGAGTAAAAGGGTAAATTAAGATAATAAAAGCAGCGGAATAAAGCGAAATGGACGAAGGCGAGCGGTAGTAATAAAAGCGGAATAAAGGGGTAGGTTAAGGTAATAAAGGTAGGTTAACGAAGTAAAAGCAACGGAATAAAGCGGATTAATAAAGTAAAAGTAATAAAGCGGAACGGAATATATAAATATAAACGGTAGCAATAATAAAGAAGTAAAAGAGTAGGTTAGCGAAATAAAAGTAACGAAGTAAAACGAAACGAATAAGGGCGAATAATAATAATAAAGGGGTAAAAAAGGAGGTTTAACGAAATAAAAGTAATAAAGCGGAACGGAACGTATAAATATAAACGATAGCAATAGTAAAGAAGTAAAAAAGTAGGTTAGCGAAATAAAAGTAACGGAGTAAAACGAAACGAATAAGGGCTAATAATAATAATAATAATAATAAAGGGGTAAAAAGGTAGGTTTAACGAAATAAAAGTAATAAAGCAAAACGGATTAACGAAATAAAGATAGTAAAACGGAGCGGGTAATAATAATATAAGCGGTAATAATAATAAGAGGGTAAAAATGTAAGTTAGCAGAGGAAAAGTAGCGGAATAAAATGAAACGTACGAACGTAAGCGGTAGTAATAATAAAAAAATAAAGGGATAAATTTAAGGAAATATAAATAGTAAAATAAAATAAATTAAAGAAATAAAAGTAAAAGAGTAAAGCGGAACGTAAAAATGTAAGCGGCGGAAGTAGTAGAAAAGATAAAATGATAGGTTTTAACGAAACAAAAATGACGGAACGAAACGAAAAATACGAAGATAACGGGTAGTAATAATAAAGAAATAAAAAGGTAACGTCACAGATAAGTAGTCTGGATGGACAAGTACTCTGGATGGGCTTTGGCACCTCGTAACAATTAATCCAAATAACTTAACCACAACACATCCAATTGATTCAAATCAACCGTATTCTCTTTCGCTGACCGCATCTACAGATTTCGAACAAGTGCACGCATTATATCAAGGCTTGCTGCGGACGCCATAGTACCATTCCTCCCTTTTAGCCTTCTGGCAACGGCCACCTCCAGCAGCTATTAACAGCATTCTTTTGCTCCCACCTTTTCTGCCGGGCAAAAAAACTTGTTTATCCCGTATAGCAAGTCTTCTTCTTTATTGGAAAAGTTTGTTTTAATAATTTTAAATACGTAAACTCGAATTGTTGCTCCGATGAGTCCTGGAATATCGCGACACGCCCTACGACGCGCCCCGCGACGCGCCCCGGAACGTGCCCTATAACAAAGCCCTACGGCCTTGCCCTACAGCCTTGCAACGCGCCTGCCACGTATTTTGCCAATATCTTCTACGTATTAAAGCCGGACAAAAAAGGTTCGCGTATATAGGTTAGGAATTCGGTTGGTAATCGTTTTCTTGTCGGTCGGCTTCAGTACTTTCGAAACGGGGGTAATATTAGCCTGGAGGCGTCAAAAGGTAATCGGTCGCATGGAGGTTAGGAGGAAGGAATAGCAATATGGCGTCCACGACAAGCCTTGATATAATGCGTGCACTTGTTTGCAAGTTATAAATGCAGTTAGCGAAAGAGAATACGGTTAATTTGAATTAATTAGATATGTTATGGTTAAGTTATTTGGATTAATTGTTCCGAGGTGCCAAAACCCATCCAGAGTACTTATCCATCCAAACTACTTATCTATGACGTTAAGTGTCGAAAAGGTTTTTAAAAAAAAGAAAGAAAACGAAACGAAAAGTACGAATATAAGCAGAAATAAAAAGCGAAAAAAAAGGTAAAAGGATAGGTTTAACGAAGTACGAATAATAACGCGAAACGGAAGGTATAAATATAAGCGGTAATAGTAATAAAAGGGTTAAAGAGGTAAGTTTAAGGAAATAGAAATAATAAAATAAAGGAACGTATATAAATGCGAACGGTAATAATAAAAAGGAAAAGTAAAAAGGTAAGGTTAATAAAGGGAAATTAAAGGAAAGAAGTAAAGGCAACGGAGTAAAAAGGAACGTATAAAGAAAAAGGGCAATAATAAGAAAAACGTAAAAAGGTAGGTTAACGAAATAAAAGTAATAAAGGGAAACGGAACGTACGAATGCGAGCGGAAATAATAATAAAAAGGTAAAGTAATAGGTTTAACGAAATAAAAGTAGGGAAATATATAGGCGTAAGCAGTAATAATAATAACGAAGTAAAAAGATAAGTTAAAAAAATAAAAGTAGCGAAACGAAGCGGAACGTATAAATGCGAACGGTAATAATATTAAAGGGGTAAAAGAATAGGTTCTAATAAAGTTAAAAGAAATTCAAGCGGAGCGGAAGGTATAAAAATAAGCGATAATAGTAATAAATAAATAAAAGTGTAATTTTATTTAATAAAGTAGAAATAACGAAAGGAAAAAAAGAGTATAAGTACAAGCGGCAATAATAATAAAAAAGTAAAAAGATAAGTTTAACGAAGTAAAAATAACGAAGTTAAAAAAGGAAGTAAGAAAGGTAAAAAGAGCAAAGCGAAACGTACGAATACGAACGGTAATAATGGTAAGGAAATAAAAAAATAAGTACGGAAAGTAAAAAGAATAAAGCAAAATATATAAGCATAAGCGGTAGTAATAATAAAGGGGTAAAAAGCTAGGTTAACAAAGTGGAAATAACGGAACGAAGCGGAGCATATAAGTATAACCGGTAATTATAAAGATAACGGAGTAAAAAGGTAAATTAAGGTAGTAAAGAAAGAAAAAAGAAAAAAGAAAAAAGAAAAAAGAAAAAAGAAAAAAGAAGGAAGCGAAACGGAAGGTATAAGCATAGGCGGTAATGATAATAAAGAAGTAAAAGCGGCGGAACAAAACGAAACGTATAAGTATAAGTAATAATAATAATAATAATAAAATAAAAAGGTAAGTTAACGAAATAAGAGCAACGGGGCGAGGCAAAGCGTATAAATGCAAGCGGTAATAATAGTAACGGAAGTAAAGAGTAGGTTAACGAAGTAAGAAGAAGGGAACGAAGCGGAACGTAGGAATATAAATAATAATAATAAGAACGAAGTAAAAAAGTAAGTAAGTTAAGAAAGTAAAAATAACGGAATAAAAAGAAATGTACGAATAAACAAGGCGGTAAAAATAAAGAAATAAAAAGGTAAAGTAACAAGGTAAAAGAAAGAAGATAAAGCGGAACGTATAAGTACAAATAATAATAATAAGAATAATAAAGAAAAGAAAATAAAAGAAAACGAAGTAAAAATAACGGAACGGAAGGAAGCGTGGGGATATAAGCAGCAATAATCAAAAGGAAATAAAGCGTACGGATATAAAGGGTAATAGTAAGAAAAGGTATAAAAGCAGGTTTAAGGAAATAAAAGTAAGGGAATAAAGCGAAGCGTATAAGCGGGAGTAATAGTAATAATAAAGAGGAAAAGGGGGAAATTTAAGAAAGAAAAAGTAAGGGAATAAAGCGGAGGATGGGAATAAAAGCGGCAGTAATAGTAAGGAGGTAAAGAGGGAAATTTAAGAAAGAAGACGTAAGGGAGCGAAGCGGAGGAAGCGAATATAAGCGGTAATAACAGTAAAGAGGTAAAAGGAAAAGGAAGGTTTAACGAAGCGAAGGTAAAGGAAAGTATATATATTAATAGTAAGTTAATAAAGTAAAAATAGCGGAACGAAATGGAGGGTATAAGTGTAAAGGGTAGTAGTAATAAAAAAGTGAAAAGGTAAGTTAACGAAATAAAAAGAAGGGAGCGAAACGGAGCGCAAAAATATAAGCGGCAGCGGTAAGAAGGAAGTAAAAGAGTAAAGGGGTAAATTTAACCAAGGAAAAATAAGAAAGCGTACGAATACGAGTAGTAATAAGAATAAAGAAAGAAAAAGGGAAGTTTAAGGAAAAGAAGGGAGGGAAAGGAAGCAGAAAATAGGAAGGCAAGCGGCAATAATAATAAAGAAGTAAAAAGGTAAGTTAGCAAAGGGAAAATGCAAGGGGGAAAAAAAATAAAAAATAAAAGGGTAAATTAGCAAAGTGAAAATGCAAGCGGTAATAAAAATAAAGAAGTAAAAAAACAAGTTAGGAAAGTAAAAATAACGAAGCAAAACGAGGCGTAAAAATGTAAGGAATAATAATAATAATAAAGTAATAAGGTAAGTTTAACAAAAGTAAAGGTAACGGAACGTACGAATACGAAGGGTAATAAGGTAAAAGTAGCGGAACGAAGCGAAGCGTACGAGCGTAAGCGGTAATAATAAAAGTAAGGGAGCGAAACGAAGCGTACGGGGGGGTAAACGGTAGTAGTAAAGGCAGCAAAGCGAAGCGAAGCAAAGCGTACAAGTGCAAGCGGTAGCAGTAAAGGGAGCAAAGCGGAGCAGAAGGATAGTAGCAATAACGGAAAGAAAAGGGTAGGTTAGCGAAGTAAAAGTAGCGGAGCGAAGCGGAGCGAAGCGGAGCGTACGAATGCGAGCGGCAGCAATAAAAGCAACAAAGCAAAGCAAAAGGGCATATTTCAGACGTATACATTTATGACCCTAACCCCGTAAAGCCTTTCATGCAGCCCTTAACTTTTCTTATTTCTTAACCCTTAACCGAAAATAAAGATAATACTTTACCAATTGGTATAAAATATTCTCGATTTCTTTATACCAATTAATAAAGCGCGCTAAATTAATACCCGTATATTAAATGCCCCATTTTTATTTATTATGTAATCATTTATATATGGGTTTACATTTAACGACCGCTATTAATTTACGGTAAACCGGTTGGCCAAGCTTCATTTTCCCGTACCATTTGGTAAAACGTCGTTTTTTTAAGCCTTTTTTAACGTTAATTGATAAAGCGGTTTAAAAAAATCCCCCTTTTTCTGGGCCAATTGGTGAAGCATCTTACCCCAGCTTATTTTGAACACCAATTAATAAAACGGTTTAAAAAATTTCCCCCAGCTGGTAAAGCGGCTTAGAAAACCCCCCTTTTTATGCACCAATTAGCAAAGCATCTTATTCCAGCCCTTTTTTAATACTAATTCGTAACGTGGTGTAAAGAAACCTCTATTTCCCTACGCTAATTGGTAAAGTATCCAATCTTTGCGTATGTTTAATACCGATTCGTAACGTAGTATAAAGAAATTCATATTTTCCTGCGTTAATTAATAGAGCACTTAACCTTAACGCATTTTTACCAGTATTTCGTAAAGCAGCTTTAAAAACTTATTTTATATACTAATTAGTAGAGTATCATCTTATAAAGGATTTCCTGAACGTTAATTAGTAAAGCCTTGCTCGCCTTATATAACCCCCTTATTATGTAAATATTAATACCACTTTTCCGGCATTTTTTTTATTATATTAATTAGTAAAGTTTCTTATTAAATTTACTTAATCTTTTTTAATGTAACGTTTTATTTGAAAATTTATCGATATATTTGTTAAGCTTTAATTTATTCTGCCGCGTAATTATCCGCAAAACTTAGGCATTCGTTCTGCGGTATGTAAACCTGTATATGGGTTACGTTATAATATCCACCAAACTTATACTTCTTTAAGCGTTATTTTTAGCTTACTCTTCCGAATTACTTTCGGACTTTTCGTTTTAAGAATCCTTATTTTCGCTAGAACTTACCTCCGTTATTATCGTAAGGTATATGTTTATACTTTCGTTTTTGCATTTTTTGCACTCTTAAATATCGATGGTACTTAGGGCAGAATAGTTTATCACCACGCCGGCGACATCGTCGAGAGCCCTTGTAATCAGCTTTTCGTAAGGTATTACGGGGTTGATAAAGTGAATATATTTGGTATTGCTATCGCGGAGCGTGCCGTGGTTACCGGAAAACCTATGCCGTCTCGCGATTAGGCGGAAACTACCGTAACCGCCGTTCCGTATTTTGCCGAGATATTTAGAGAGGTTTTTCTGTTAGGTTAATATTATTTTCCCGCTCGGGATTGCAGGGCTTTCGGTAAGATAGCTTAACTTTCCGATAAACTTACGGATGAGAGCCTTGTATTTGCCGATATTGGTAGCGTCCACCTTTTTATGCTAAATAATCTTTTATAGCCGTCCGCGCGGGGAATTTCCGAAGCCGCCGTTGTAGCTGAATATCTCCTTTTAAAAGATTTCGAGCTTACGATTAAAGAATCCGGCGTTTAGAACGTACGGCCTTTAACGGCGTTAATACGTCGTTAGGTATAGTACCGCAAACCCGGGATACTTATAATAGGCTTAATAGGACGAACGTTTTTTAGATGGTCTTTTCGTAGATCTGCTTGCTGCCGTTGGGCGTTGGGATTAGTTACTTGTTAATTAAGCGGTTATATCCCTGGAATACGTTTTGGTGGCATTTTATGTAGTAGTAACGGCGGGCGATGCGGATGTTCCGGAGGAAATCGACCCGGTCCCCGTATTCGTTTAGCGCGTTTTCGTCTAACGAGCCCTCGAAGATGCGGTAGCGTATGTTACCGTTCCCGGTTTTATGTTAGTAATTTTTGATTAGGAATCCTTTTCCGAACTTTTTACCGAGTTAGCCCGGTAGGTGTTTGGCGTAATTAGCGTTAGCCTTGTATTTATAGATGCATTGCCGTGCGCGCTTTTTTTCGAACGCCCTGGGCTATCCCTTATACGTGATTGTTTTAACGTTAGTACGAATATAACGTTCTTTTTTATCCCGCAAATATTTACTACCGTTATGGGAGCCCGTGTTGTCCGTATCGCTTATGGTTGTTAAGTAAACCGTAACTGGTTATAATAAGGGGGTTGGCACTTTGTAAATTGGTGCCGGATATATCGTTCTCTTTTTTTCCGGTATCGTAGAACTGGAGTTGGTAGGGTCTTTATTAATTGGCGCGTTTAATGCAAGTTATTAAGGTGCTTGCTTTTTGGATGTTGTTGTAGCCGAGGAGAAACTGACGTTATAATAGGCGCCTTTTATAATAATCGTATTGCTACCGAAATTATTTAATCGAATATTTTTACGTTAATTAGTAAAGCGTTCCAACCTTACTTATACGATATATATTATTTATTCTGTTTTATAGACGTTGCGTTCTGCATTTTAATTTTCAATTAGTAAAAAGTCCTAGCCCCTGCTTAATTATACGGTAACGATCTTTTAAGGTGGTGTGTCGCCGCCGTGCTAAGCAATCTAGTGGTATTTTTGTAGTTACGTACACTCGCCGCGTAGTAGCATAATAGGTCCTGTAATTAATCGGCCATGTTTCGCTTATAGCAAGATATTATTTATACATTCTTCCGCTTTTCGTTACTCTTTTGGGAAGGTGCGTTAGGGCCGTACTTGCCGGTTTATAACCTTCCTTGGTATCGGCCCCTTTTACCTGGCTACGTTTTTTGCCGTCCGGGTTACCCGGTTTCAACCCCGTACCGCTCGTTTTTCCGACCGGAACCGTATTCTGCCGGCCTGTTTATCCGGGCCGTATATTTAGTAGCGCGTTTAACTGTTGTGCTATTGGGCCGCGGCTTCTTTGGCCGCGCTCCGTTAAGTCGGGCCCGGCCGTTTCCGTAGGCTTCTCGATATTCGTGTTCTTGATGGTGGTGTGTCGGTTATCCGTAGTTCCGTTAATCTTTTGCGGTGGGCCCTTAACATTCGTATCTTGCGCCCCCTTCTTTAGGTATATGTTTTCGATAGCATTATGGCCTTTTCCGGTAGCGTTAAGTATGGCGTCCGTTTCCGTTATTACCTTCCCGATCCCGGCACCCTCGGCCTCCTTTGGATATGTATTCGGGATTACATTAAGGCCTTTTGCCGTAGCCCCGGATATGATGTCCACCCCCGCGTTTGCCTCCTTAGTCCTAGCCCCTTTCATTTTTTCTCCCGGTTATGTATTCTTAATAACGACGTCGACGTTGTTATTCGTAACTTCGCCTATAGCGTCGCCCGTGGTCTTTGTTTGTATCTTCCGTACCGGCCCTTTCGTTACGGTACCATCTTTATTTTTCGGATAGTTTTGGAATAGGAAGCGTACTATCCTGGTTAGGGCGGTTGCCGTCGTTCGTTTAGGTTCGTCTTATCCCCCGAAAAGATTATATCCCTTTTTTACGGCATCGTTTTTGCTATCCTTATCGCCTAGAACGACGATGTTGTTCAGTACTTACCCCTGCTCCTGCTCCTGCTTTTATTTCTGTTTCTGCTTTTGCTTTTACTTCTGTTTTTGCTTTTAATCCTGCTCCTAATTCTACTTTTGCTCCTGTTTTTGCTTTTACTTTTTTTTATCCTTCACCTCCGGATGCTTATCGTTATATTCGTCCCCGACGGAAAGTCCGTCGTTCTTGTCGGTATTCGTAACCGAATAATAACCGCTTATTTCCTTATTATCGTCGTCGTCGAAGTCCTTAGGTATGGCGTCAATCTTTTCCAGGCTAGGCCCCGCCTTACGGGGGCCGGCGAGCTCCGATCTTCTACTTTTATTAACCCTCCCGGTACTTTTTCCTAAAAGTATGCCTTATACCGCGTTCATTATTAGCTGGTCGCCTTCCCCGTTTACGTCGTCGGTGCCATCCCGGCCCGGCTTTGATTATAATATCTTATCGGATCCTTTCGCCCCGGTAGCGGCGTTCTTCTTATCCGGCCGTCCTACTTGCAATCGGATGCTATATTTAACCTGCGATAAGTACTTACCAAATAGGTTGGCTCCTTAGCCGGCCCGCTTCTTGCTACCGGACGTTACGGCCTAGGACTTGCCGATACCCAAGACGGGGTCCCTCGGGATCGTAACTATAAGCTCCCTTTCCCCGGTATCTAATAATATATCGCGTATTTTCTTAACCCGCCCGTACGTAAACTTTAGGAAGTTATTTTATCGGATAATATTTTCCTATTATTCCTCCCAAATATTCGCTTTATAATTCTTCATATTACGCCCGAGCAGACGCGCCTTATCCGGGTTTTTGGTGGTTAATATCCTTTCCGCGGTCTTTTTATCCTTAAACAGGCTGGCCTTATAAAATTATACGTAGTATTTTAACGTCCGGAAATTTTTTTTTCCGCCGTTACGGTTATCCCCTTCGAATTCGGAATGGTAATAATAGTTTAAAAATCCGTATTAGCCCTTCGCGGTACTAAAGAATATAAGTAAAGTTTCCGCCCGGCGCGGGTCTTCACGGTTACCCGTTACCGTAACCCTTACGGCCATACCGGGGATCGCCGAACCGGCCGGTTATTTAGACGTTATCCTAAGCCTCTTGGATGGTCGTCCGTTTATTACGCGTACTTATCCTCCATATATTTTGTTAGCTTTATATAACCTTATAAGTAACCGTTTTACTTACCGAACCAACCTAACGTTTTGTTAATTGGTAAATTAATACGTCTTAGAAGTTAAGAGTCACGAACCGACCGGATATTTTGTTAATTGGTGGGTTAATACGTCTTAAAAACCGAAAGATAATACGGGTAAAAGCTACTTATTAAATTTCGATGGTGCTTTGCTAATTAGCGCTTGATATTCATCGATAGTACGTAGAGGGTAACGGCTGCATAATTATCAAAAAAAAGGAAATAATTTATGCCCGATAACGCCTTAAAATACACCCGCATACGTTCCATAAAGTTATAACGTAAGCAGCTATATTTATATAGCCAAACGGGCTAGCTGTCGCCGTAGCCTAAGCCTATTTCAGAATATCAATTCACAAAGTTACGCACCTTCCTCGTAATCGAGCCAAGTTTACATACTTTATATTAGGAATTCATGCCTTGCTTTACTTTACTATAGCCTTATATGGTCATCATTATATTTATATAGCTATTCTGCCAATCAATAACGTTAATTCTTTTTTATACGGCTCTTTTTTCTTTCTCGGCCTAATTAATAGAATGCCCCTTTTCTTTATATTAACGTAATTATTTATTTTTATATATAGCCACTTTATTAATTGGTAGAATTAATTTATGATACATTTTTTTAAGCTAATTAGTAGAGCGTGCTATATTATATCTCTCCCTATGCGAACGTAACCCCCTTTATATTTACCCTGCGCTATTCCTTTTACGGACGTAAGAATAGGCCGAAAAGAAGTAAACAGAAAAAAAAAAATTTAAAATTAAAATTCCGATGTCACGGTTTTCCTTTATTAATTAGCCGATTACGGCCGTAAAATTCGGCTTCCTTTCCTTTATATCAAATCGAAATCTTCGATACATAAAATATTAAATATTAAATATAAAAAAGCTTGATCATAAATAACTTAAAAACGCTTTATCCTATTCTTTTCTCCGGTAATAAATCCCCCTAATTAGGTTTCGGTATAGGTCGATAGAAGGCCGAAACTGCCGAGAGCTATCGTTACTGCATAAAGGAGGTTCGTTATCTTGATACCGTTTTTACCGTCCCGTAGCCTTACCTTTTTTCGTAGCTACGTTCTTATTTTTCCGTCCCCGTCCGTCCGACCTAGATATCTACCTTTCCGGATTTTCTCGCTTAGCCTGTACGGGGTTCCTAGGCGTATTGCGGCCTCGTCCAGGCTTTCGGGCGTAAAAAGTTGGATAACCGTTATTAGCTTCTAAAATAGCAAGTTATGCTTGTACCTAATACCGGGATCGAAAACGCCTTGCCCGTAGGGGCCGAACCTTTTGCCGTGCCAGCTTTAGGGCAGGCCGCAAATCCAGCAGCTAAAGTATTGCTCGAACCTTTGCCCCCTTTCCTTAGGATTCGCCGACTTCCTAACCCCCCCTATTAGCTCCATATCCGCCGAGGCATGTTCGTATTCCGATATCTTATGTATGTAACCTTACCCGGCGACCTGTAAATAGTATTTTGGATAATGGTACCCGTTTACCAGGTCGTTTACGAACTCCTTAAACCTTTTTACCGTCCTTGCGACCTTAATAACCCCGTCCCTGGCCCGTATTAGGTTCGTGTTATAATTACGCTCGCTTTCCCGTATCCTGAAACGTTTAGCTTAATGGCCGTCCTACGTATTCGGCGCGGCGGGCCGTTTCGTCTCCGACGCTAATATCCCGGGTAGCGGTATACGCGCCGCCTTCGAGCCGGGTTCCCTTCCGCGTTTTGTTATATAAATTACGTCGCCGCCCCGTCCGCCGTAGGGCCGTCCGTAGGCGTAAGGCGGCGCCGTAACGGTAAGGCTAACGTCGGACGCGCTTTTTTATTTTAGTTCGGTAATAAACCGACCGACGTACTTTTTCTTAGCTTTCCGCCTTACTTCTTATACGGTCGCGTACCGGCCCCCCGTCCCCCGCCCGATAATACGGTTTTCCGCCGCCGCCCGCATTTGGCAGCCGGTCGACCGCGGCCCGCCCCCCGCGTAATCGTTGCGCCTTTCGGGCGCCCGGGCGTATACCGTTAAGGCCCGTATGCCCGTGGGGCCGCCGGACCGGGGGTATCCGGGGACCGCCGTATCGCTTCCCTTCCCCGTATAGGCCAGGTAGGTGTTATCGCCGAAGCCGTACCTTTGGGCCTTGCCGTCGACCCATCCGCTTACTATTTCCCTATGGCAGCGTATTATAACGTATCTCCTACCCAGCTCGTCCAGGCTTTCGAACCGCGTTATTAGTAGTACGATGGCCGGGGCGCCTAAACGCCCGGCCCGCCCGAATTCTTGCAGTATCGTGAACATCCTTATCCTGTCGTGGTTGTTACGAAATATGCCCATGTAGATAATAAGCTTGACCCTCGGGTTCACGCCGACGCTGTACGCTATAATGTAGCATATCTAGCCCTTATTTTTTTCCCAGGTCGAGACGTTATCCTTAAGCTCTTTTTTGGTAAGTCCGTACTTATACCTTAGTATGCCGCTAAGGTCGTTATTTATTTTATCGTACGCCGTCTTATTAATAGTAAATATTAGGCCGTATTGTTTATTGGCCCGTAAGGTTAATTCGTACCTTTTTAAGATGGCCGTCCTTTACGATAAATCGGGGTTTACGTCGTAGAAACCGTAATATAGGTTGGGCCTTACCGCCGGCGTCCGTAGGACCTTAACCTCCGCGCCGTCGAGCCGTATCTTATTAAGGAACCTCTGCTTTAATGTTGGCGTTAATAATTTTATAAGGTATAGCTGGTTTGGGGATATTTCGTTTATCCGTTCCCATACCGACCCAAACTTTTTCCGGAATTTATCGTCGTAGCCGAAAACCTTGTAGGCCTTATTTAGTATTACGCGGTCGAACGTCCGCCGTATCCGCGTATCCTTAATAAAGTTCGTTTACGCCTTTTTTGTTATTGCCTCCGGCATAACCAAAATAATGGAGGTGTCGGCGTTACAGCCCTGGCCGTTTTACCGCGCGTAGTTAACGTTTAACCTACTTAGCTGGCTTAGCGTATCCCGTTATAATGCCCGCGTCGGCTGGATTACGATAACGTACCTCTTCGGATCGACAAACGTCGGAAGTGCGTAAGCGATAAATTTCCTGCCCGCCGTTCCAGTTATATATAATATTTTATCGTATTTCTTTTACGCCTCGAATATTACCTTTTAATATTTACGGAATTATACGTCACCGCGGCTTAGCATTAGCTGAAATACTTACGTATTTAGCAGTTGGTGTACGCCGTCGATCTTCGCCGCCTATGCCGCTAGCCCGTCGTCGTCCGCCTTATTCCGGTTCGCTTCGTCCCGGTTCGTCTACGCGGCGGGCTTACCCTTAACGATACCGCATATTTCGTATTACCGGACGGACACGTAAAAAAAACCGCTAAATATTTCGCCCGTATCGGATTGTATAGCGTATATTGTCTGCCCGATATACGGTAAGTAAGACGCCTACTAGCCTACCGTGTTAACCTTTTCCTTATCCGTCTTTTCCGTAAACTTCCGCGAATAATCCGGCATCCCGCTTATACGCAATATCTGGTTAAGCGTTAGGTTATTTATAAACCTTTTTATAAAGCCGATAGCTACGTGCTACTATTGCTATACGTTAAGCCTACTTCTTAGGCAGTCCTGGCTATATTCGCGGAACCTTCTTATTAACCTATCCTCGTTACCTAGGTTTATTTTCCTTAAACCGTTCCAGTTAAAAACGAACGAATTCGTTAACCCGTTTATGGCCGTATTCTCCAGCAGTTGCCGCCATTTAAACGGATCGACGACGAACCGTATTAGCATTTCCGATAGCCGGGTAAGGAAGAACTGTTATACCGGATATTCCCTGGTTAACTTTTACCGCCTTTTCGACAGGATCGTCCGTATATTTACTAGACCGTTTGTAACGAAAATATTACGTAAGCCGCCCCTCTTCATATTTTTTATGCGGAGCGGTATGATCTCCGTCCTCCATGCCGGTTGCCCCGCCGTTAGGTAGATTGCTAGCAATAGGCTATCTTAAAACTGTCGGATTATGTTCTGGTACTTTTATAGCCTCCGTTATATAAAGCGGCTACCCGACTACTACGCCCTTCGCAGGCCCTCGTTCCGGCTAAGCGCCTCCGCAAAGAATATTTCGCACCTTAATACCCACTTCCGGTTCTATGGATGCCGTAAGAAACTATACCTATACGTCTCGTTAGCCTTGTCGTCGTGGACGGCGTCGAGCCGTGGTATTAGTGCGCCGAAAGCCGCGGCGTTCAGACCGTCGAGTAGCCGTCCTAAAGACCGTTCCGCCTTGTTTATCGCCGCCGTCAGCAGGACCCGTAACGAACCCGAGCTTATCTTTATACCCGATAAGAGTACCCTTAGGGTATCGTAAGCCGGCCACGATATGGTCGAAGCCTACGATATGGTCCTCTTTATATGCAACATCCTGGCCTTCGCCTATTGCATCTACGTTAGCGGCGTTTGGTAGCCCTCGTCGACGGCGACGTACGCCACGTTTTCCGTCCTTTTTTTAATTAGCGCTAGCAGGTTGCCCTCGTCGCCCCCCGGCACCGCCGACGCGCCTATCGAAAGGGATGTTAGCTAGCAACCCCGTAAGGAAAAGCGCCCCGGAGTAAAGGAGACGGGCCGCCTTTTCCGGCGGGTACGTAAAGCGGTTAGCATCAAAATTACGAAAAGGGGGCGGACCAGATAAGGGGGCCGCGTTCTGCTAATTGGCGCGTAATAAGCCGTACCCGGCCAGACCTTTTCCCGCGCTAATATGTAGAATGGCGCGATAAATCAGGCCTTACAAGCCGTTATTCTGTGCTAATAAGTAGCGCGGGGGGGGGGGGGGGGGGGGGGGGG